>JAFEMH010003687.1:0-251753 GCA_022495995.1 Adenophora triphylla var. japonica
TGGGTGGTGGGTTAGGAGGAGTCTTTGGTGGAGGAGTGTTTGGGTTTAAGTATTTGGTGCCGGGTTGAGTCGGAAGAATAGGATCGGGTGAAGGAGAGCGGTAGGGTGTGGGTGAGTGTTTGGGCGTGTGGCTGGCCCAGTGAGGTGGGAAGTGTTTGGGGATTAGGTACGGTGTGTATGGATTGGAGAATTGGGATAGAGATGGCACACCAGTCATACGGGAGATCGTAGGAGATATAGTGGGGTTTGAGGTGAGTGTTGAGTAGGGAATATGGTTTCAACCAATCTAGCATGACGAGAGGTGTAGATTTTATTAGTGGTTGGGTCGAGGCGGTGGAGTACGCACTTTGAGATGAGGAGTATCCAATAAAAATGCAAGGGGTAGATTTTGGAGCAAGTTTGTGAGGAGTGTATGGTTTGGCCGTCGTAGCACTGGCACCCATGGCTACGAAGTTTCGTAGTTGGGTGGTTTTGAAGCTTGACTTTAGATAAGGAGAGTCATTTTGTAGGGTGGGGGTGGGGAGTCTATTGATTAGGTAGGCTGCGGTTGTGAGGGCGTGAGACCAAAAAGGGCGGAAGCTTAGCGTAGGATAGGAGAGAGAGAGCGGTTTCGACTAAGTGTCGGTGACGGCGTTCGGCCCAGCAGATTATGTTCGGGAAGTATGTGGTGGTGAAGTTAGGTGAGAGATACCATTTTGGAGAAGAGATGGAGTGAGGTTTGAGGGTCTCCCATTCATTGTCGGAGAAAATTTGAACAATGGGGCGAGAGAAGAATTTTTCTGAGGATTTGAAGCGGCGAATGTGGGGAAGGTGTCGAGATTTTTGTTTGAGGGGATAGAGCCACGTATACTTTGTAAAATGATCAACGAAAATCACATAGTATTTGTAATTATCATGAGAGTAAAGTGGGGAGGTCCAAACATCTGAAAACACTAGTTCAAGAGAGGCATTGGTTTGTAAAAGATGAAGTAGAAAAGGGGAGTTTGTGACTTTTATTTGTAAGGCAAAGGATTCTGATAGGTAAGAGTTTTATTAAACGGAATGCGCCAAAGGTTTTATTTAAATGGGAAACAATAGGGGAGGAGGGGGTGTCCCAATGCAGCTGATGCCATGTTTGAAGAGATGTTGAGGTGGTGCCCAGTGAGAGCTTGAGGAGGCATTGGGGGAAGCCAAACGTAAACACCGTAGTCGGTGTTCCTTGAAGAAGTATTCGTTGGGTTGAGAGTTCCTTAAAAAACAAAGGAAGAATGTAGAGAACTTCTATGGAAGCATGGTTATCTTTGCGGAGAATTGAGAAGGCTGAAATAATGTTTTTAGAGATTTGAGGAACATATATGTAAGACATTATGAAATTGAAGTGTAAGAGAGTGAGAGATAGGAATGAAGAAAGGAACCTATATTTTTCGATGGAGAGCGAGGGCCGTCACTGACCATGATGATAACATCAGTCCACTTCCATCGTAAGGATGATGGAGAGCGAAAAGAGTAGGAGAGGTCATTTGTTAATTGATAGGAGTTGCACCACTATCCAGCGAAGCCAGTGATACCAGAATGAGTTGAGAGTGAGGGGCTGTCGTGGGTGTGGGAACTTTGGGGTCCCAGTGTTTGCAGGAAGAATTTGGGCGATTGGTGCGGTTTGAGGGAAGGCGGAGGAGGAAAGTTGACGGTAGGAGTAATCACGTTTGTAGGCTCCCGTCGGCACTTTGGGGATACTAACGATAGCGGCCAACATACCTGCCGGTATTGGCATTTTTCCACTTGAATGGATTGGAGGAAGTATTGGCTCGGTTTGTGTGGTGGTGTTGGCGAGTAGCCGGGATGGTTTGTGTAAACGGGTGGGTGTATGGGAGGAGTGGGCTTTGGTTTGGGCAACATGAAATTTGAGATAGGGAAGGAAGGTGAAGAAGTTTGTTGTTTGAGAGTGAGCTCACATGATGAATGAGGCTTCATGAAAGAGAGCTTCGAAGGCGATCGAGAGTCATCACTTGAACCTGGCACGAGCCCGGTCGACTATGGGTTTGTAGAGTGTCATAATCGAGACCTTTGAGGAACGGTGGCGAAGTAATGTCTTCGGGATCTAGGAGGGTTTTCCCGAAAATGGCGAGATTTGTCGGTACGAAGCTTTGATAAGCTTGCATGTAGTCCAGAGATCCGACGATAGGGAGGATTTGGTGATAGAAGAAAGATTGTCTTTGAGTTTGGAGTAAATGTGACCTCACAGAGGGATTAGGCGTAAGGTTGTGCTTGAGGATTGTCCCGAAGCCTCGTTGGAAGTTTTGGCTTGATAGACAAGGGGGAGCGACGAGAGGTGTCCCGGAGTTCCAAGGAGGGCAGCTAAGAATGAGGCCGATCCTGTCCTATTCCCGGGTTTTGAAAGGCTCGGGTTTGGTGTTTCTTTGCCATCGGTTGTGATTAATTCGGTGGGTGTAGGGTGGGTACCATCTACATATTGCGAGAAGATCTAGGCGAAGAGAAGGGATGTTACTTGGGACGACCAAACTAAATAGGTGAGAGGTGTTAAAGTTTTGCATTGGGAGAGATTGACCAAGAGAATAGGGCGATTGGGTTCATCGGTGTTAGGAATGGCGTTGGAGGTTTGGCCAGCCATGGTGGGTGAAGAAGATGGCAAACTGGTGAAAGGAAGGAAATTGTTTTTATTTGATCACACAAGCTCTGATACCATGTAAAGATTATGGCAATGAATGAGTTTTCCATTGAATAAGCGAGATATATATACAACATTTTGAGACTATACTAATTAAGATACATACAAATAAATAACAATACATGAGCGAAGTGGAACATCATCGGTCGAAGAGTACATTGATTCTTTGCGTGAGGCGGCCGCACGGCCGAGGATGGGGCGCACGCACAGGCTACAGAGTGAGGCCTTGACGTGATTTTGGTGAGGCGGGCGCAGGGCACTGATTGAGGCGGCCGCTTGGGAGGCCGAGGTTCCAGCAGTGGTGTGGACAGCGTGAGGCGGGCGCCTGGCTGAGGTTGAGGCGGGCGCCTCATTTGCTTGAGAATTTTGATTCTTAACATCTCCTATCATTTGGTGCAGAACTGCATAAAATTTCTAAAATTGTGCAATTTCTGCACCAAATTTCTTCCCCCATCTGCAACATTCATGCTTCAAATCTTGCAAAAAAAAAAAAAAACATTCTTAGAATATTTTTTATTATTTCATTTCACTTTTATTTGTATTTGTTTTTGTGTTTGTACTTATATTTGCAGTTTTATTTGAATTTTTATTTGTATTTTTGTTGAATCTTTTCTCAAATAATTCATTTAAAAAAATATTTTCTAAAATCATAACCCTTTCAAACTATTTACCAAAATGACTTTTTTTAAAAACTCGCTTTGCTAGTAGATGTGGCGAGTTTATATTTTTTTGGCTCAAACTCGTTACTCCAATTAGCGAATTTAAATTTTCTCAATTTTATTATTGATATTTATGAAATTCTTCAAAAAAATAAACAATTAAAATCGCTACTTGAAGATTTCAATCACTGCCTTAGTCTTGTCTCGGCATAAGAAATTACAAAAAGTCACCGCTCCACTTCAAATTGCAATACAATCGTTTTGATACGAAAATTATGTCTTTGATAAAGGAAATTAAGAGGAAGTTTTACTGTCGCAAAATAAATATTTTAAAAAAAATCTACTTATTTAAAAAATTATTTCCTTCATTTCAAAAATGACTATTATTTTCATCCCAAAATGAATATCTAACAAATTAATACTACTCTTTTTGTCCAAAAAATGAATATAACTTCATACGTCCCAATGAATATTTTAGAAAATAATACTACTTCATTCGTCAAAAAAATTAATGTTAACTCCTTCGTCCCAAAATAAATAACTTTTTATTATCATTTTATGACAAAGAATTTTTTATCGAGAACATATGTTTTGGGTGAAGGAAGTAGTATTCATTTTCTGGAAAAAAAGAGTAGTATTATTTTTAGTTATTCATTTTGGGAAGAAGCTACTATTCATTTTTGAAATGAAGAAAAATATTTTTTTCTAAAGAAGTATTTTTTTTTCATAATATTTATTTTGAGACAGAAAAAATAATACTCCCTCTTAATTTTATCAAGACATAATTTTTTGCATCAAAATGATTATTTTGCAATTTGAGGTGAAATGGATAAATATTCATTTTAAATGGAGGAAGGAATGTACACAGAAATCGCTACTCGATTTTAAGTTTTTTTTTTTGTTTTTCAAAAATATCATAATAAAATTGAAGAAATTTAAATTCGTTACTTGGAGTATCGAGTTTGAGAAAGAAAAATATAAACTCGATACATTTAGTAGCGATTTTTGAAAAAATTGGTATTTTGGCAAATAGTTTGAAAGAGTTGTCATTTTGAGAAATGTTTTTTTTAAAATAAATTATTTGAAAAAAATCTATTTTCTTATGTATTTGTATTTTAAATATGTATTTTATGTGAGTTTCTCTTATTAATTCTTTTTATTTATATTATCTTCAATATTCAACATGTTTCCAAATTTTCAAAATTTTGTAATTTTTATTTTAAAAATTAGTGGTACAAATACTTATAATTAACAATACAAATTGATGACGCAGGAAACGATCCAAATCATCCTTAGTTCAGCAATAGGTTGATCTCCAATAACTATGACCTGAAATCACGAACAAACGAATAGCCGGGGTGGTATGCGGCTAATACCCTCGAGCGTGATTCACTACCAGAAACAGGTCATTTAGCGACGGAAAAAACAGCGACGGACAGATTCCGTCGCTATTTAGCGACGGAATATAGTATTTAGCGTCGGAATTATTTTGGCGTCAAATTTAGCGACGGAATTTAATTCCGCCGCTAAATTCCGCCGCTAAAAAGAATATTCCTCGAATATTCGTTTATTTCCGCCGCTAATTTGGCGGTTGATTTACCGACGGAATATTCCGCCGCTAAATCTTTAACAGCGACGGAATTATTCCGCCGGTGAAAATATATCATTTTTTTATTTTTTTAATTATCAGCGTCGGAAATATTCCGACGCTGAAATTAAAATATTTTTTATTTTTCTTTTCGAAATATTACACCGACGGAATATTTCCGACGGTGAAATTAAATGGTTTTTTTTTTTTTTAATAAACACCGACGGAATATTTCCGCCGATAATTTAATAATTTTTTATTTATCGGCGACGGAAATATTCCGTCGGTGTTTAATAAAAAAAAAATTCAAAATTTCCGGGGAGAAAAGACCGCGCCTGATGCGAGGGCGAAATGGTTGTACGGGAGAAGAAAGGTCTTGGAAGTGGTTGTGGAGAAGGGTATGCAAAATGGACGAGAAAATTACATTCCCAGGAGAAGCGATGAAGCTCGACACTCTTCTTGGCGCTCATTTAAAATTTCAAAATTTCCGAACGAACAACAAGCGGATAATCCAATTCAAACTTTCAAACCAAATTAATCGAGACACCTAGCCTCTAAATCCCTCACTCCCGTCCTCTCTCTCTCTATCTCTCTCCAGCAATTGAATTTGAAAAAACAAATATCGAGCCGCTCTTACCACAGTGCTATTTCATCTTTAATTTCGAGGTAATTCCACATTTCAATTCTCTCCCTTCTGTAAGGTCCGAATATGGGTTCGACTTTATGAGACAATAATCTCCGAGTGTTGTCTAATAGTTGGTTAGTTTCTAATTTTGGACTAATCTTGTTTTTGTTTTATTTTGGATAAAAATTTTAAAATTGTATGCAATTTACCAATTTGGGAATAGCTACAAGAACCCTTGCAATTCTTATATCCCACAACCCCCTAACCCCTAAACCACTAAACCATAAACCCTAAACCCCTAACCCCAAACCCCAACCCCTAAACCCCAACCCCTAAACCCTAACCCCTAACCACTAACCCTAAACCACTAAACCCTAAACCCTAAACCTAAACCTAAACCACAAACCCTATACCACTATACACCTATGCCACAGCGCTCTTCTTGGAGACATAGTCTTTGTACTTACAATAGAAAGAGCACCCAAAGTTCAAGCGAAAGGTGATGACATATTTGTTGAGCACGCGTTGACCCTTCTGAGGCATTATGTGGCTTCCAATTTATCTTGACTCATCTAGATAACGAGGCGGCTCCTCATCAAATCCCAACTGGAGAAGTTGTTAAGCCGAGATCAATTCAAGGCAATAAATGACGAAGGGATGCCAATGTACAGACCATTCATGAGGGCAAATTATACATCCATTTCTCGGTCGACTTCCCGAGATTCCTTGACTTAGAGGCAATGCGAGGCCACTAGAGGGTGTCTTTGCCTCCTAAGCCTTCATCGCGAGAAGACGAGATATGGAGCTTGATGAGTGCGAGGAGACAACCACTTCACGATGTCGACATTGAAGCTTACGATGTAGATGATGACATGCGCGGTGGTGGGGGCCGAGAGAGTGCGGTGTGCTCGGAAGCCGGTAATGATGTGGGTCTTTATTTTACGGATATCTTAATTAGTTATGACTTATGAGACAATAATCTCCAGTGTTGTCTAAAACCTAAACCTAAACCCCTAACCACTAAACTTATACACTGATCTCTAAAGGCATAGGGCACAGAACAAGCCACAAAGGCATAGGGTATAGGGTATCAGGGTATAGGGTATAGGGCATAGGGTATAGGGTATAGGGCGCTAGGGTATATGGTATATGGCATAGGGCATATGATATATGGTATAGGGTATAGGGTATAGGGCATAGGGTATAGGGTATAGGGTATAGGGCATAGGGTATAGGGTATAGGGTATAGGGTATAGGGTATAGGGTATAGGGTATAGGGTATAGGGTATAGGGTATAGGGTATAGGGTATAGGGTATAGGGCATAGGGTATAGGGTATAGGGTATAGGGTATAGGGCATAGGGTATAGGGCATAGGGCATAGGGTATAGGGCGTAGGGCGTAGGGTATAGGGCGTAGGGTATAGGATATAGGGTATAGGGCGTAGGCCGTAGGGTATAGGCGTAGGCGTATAGGGTATAGGGCGTAGGGCGTAGGGTATAGGGTATAGGGTATAGGGCATAGGGTATAGGGCGTAGGGCGTAGGGCGTGGGCGTAGGGCGTAGGGTATAGGGTATAGGGTATAGGGTAGGGTATAGGGTATAGGGTATAGGCGTATAGGCGTAGGGCATAGGGTATAGGCGTAGGGTATAGGGCATAGGGTATAGGGCATAGGGTATAGGGCGTAGGGTATAGGGCGTAGGGTATAGGGCGTAGGGTATAGGGCATATGGCGTAGGGCGTAGGGCATAGGGTATAGGGTATTTGGTATTGGGTATAGGGCATAGGGTATAGGGTATAGGGCATAGGGTATAGGGAAATTTCATGCATTATTAATAATAATAATAATAATAATAATAATAATAATAATAATAATAATAATAATAATAATAATAATAATAATAATAATAATAATAATAATAATAATAATAATCATAATAATATTATTATTATTATTATTTTTATTATTATTTTTATTATTATTATTATGTATATATATATATATATATATATGTATTATTATTATTATTATTATTATTATTATTATTATTATTATTATTATTATTATTATTATTATTATTATTATTATTATTATTATTATTATTATTATTATTATTATTATTATTATTATTATTATTATTATTATTATTATTATTATTATTATTATTATTATTATTATTATTATTATTATTATTTTGATTATTATTTTGATTATTATTTTTTATTATTATTATTATGATTATTATGATTATTATTATTATAATTATTATTATTATAGCGGCGGCAATTTCCGTCGCCGACTTAAAATCATTGGCGGAAATTACCGTCGGTGGGAGTGCCATGTCATCGATCCGGTGAGCGTACGTATCGTTTAGCGTCGGATTTATCGGCGACGGAATATTCCGCCGCTAAATATTAATTATAGCGTCGGAATTTAATTTCCGCCGCTATAATTAATATTTAGCGGCGGAATATTCCGTCGCTGGTGGAAATTATAAATACACAGTTTATTTCTCAGAAATCAATTACGCCAAATATTTCCCTCTCTCTTCCCGCTATCTCTCATCTCTCTGCTGACCGACCTTGAAGACGAAGCGACTGACCTAGAAGAAGAAGCTCACGCCGCCGGCCGTCTCCTCATCGCCATCGCCTCACCGCCGTCGCCTCATCGCCGTCGCCTCATCGCCGTCGCCTCACCGTCCGCTCGAGCTCTCACGCCGTCTGGATCCGTCCGCCGCCTCTCCACCGTGTTTCTCTCTCTTGCTCTAATCAAATCAAGGTAAATGTTTCGATTTCTTTCAAATAAGTAGTTCTAATTCGAGGATAGGGTGTTAATTTGTTGTGAATTTTAGTTGGTTTCGATTTCTCACCGTGTTTCTCTCTCTTCTCTGTACTCAACCATGAATTTTGGGTGTCTGTGAGTGTTTCTGTGTGTGTATGCGTGTGTTCCATGAAGTTGTAATTTTGTATTAATTTTCTGTTTTTTTTTTTTTTTTTTTAAATGACGTTTTGAAACATCAGCTGGGGTTTGCAAATAGAAAAGCAATTGGGTTGGTTAGAGCTTGACAATTTCCATGCCATGGCTTGAATTCTTGGTGTGGATTTGGTTATAATTGTTTTTTAAACATGTTTTATACATATTATTGGTGCTATAGGGAGGTTATAGAGTCCCAAAAGCAGGTAGTTCAAGGCTACTTGCCAAATGGCTTTGCGTAAGTCAAGTGAAAAAATCTGCCTTGAGTGAGCAACTCGGCAAGCTGTTTAACCTAGGTTAATGAGTATAGATTTAATAACTCTTTAACTAGGCTTTTAGTACAAGTTTAGTACAACATGGTAGAACTTGGATTAGTCCAAAGAGGTGTTTGCAAGAGCTTTAAATATTGATCCAAAGTTGCTTAGAAGGCAGTTTCAGCACTTGTATTATTTCAATCTGCAGCCTTGGTCCATGTTTGAGGCATTGGGAACCTAGGCTAAACAACTCGGATTTGAACACTTTTTGATCCTGTATTTAGTAAAACTTTAGTACTATATAATGGAGTTTGAATTGGGCCAAAAGGATATTGATAAGGTCCATAAATAATGTCTCAAAAATGCTTGAGAGGCGGTTATAAAACTTGAACCAAATGTTATAAAACTTGGTTTTGAACTTGAACCCTAAAGGGAAAGTGTTTAATGTTGTATTGTGATGGCGTAGGGCTACTTATATATTATTGTACCCCTACGTGATGACCTATTTAGGGTTATTTGCTCTATAGTGCCTAATATATTGCACCTCTACGTGGGGTACCTCTATATAGTTATTGATTCATATAGGGAGTGAAATAATTGTAGCACTGTTTATTTTGTTGAGTAAGAGTATAAATACCATATGATTGGATTATTGTACTCTATATTGTTAAGTATATGTCATGCTATTGTGAAGGCTTGGCAGGACTGAGTTTAGTATTAAGTTGCAAGTGTGTAAACATAGCAACTTAGTATGGAATTGGTTCCTCTATGATTATAAAGCTGGTACAATATTCGTACTAGGTAAGGGAGTCTTAAATGACCTAAACTGATATCCGAACAGGCCAAGGCCAATAGAGCAGGCTCCTCGGGGTCGGCGGCGTTGCATACCGGGGGGACGCTCACGGTCGCCGAGCATCACGACCGCATGGTATGTATGTTAATTTAAATGTAGTAGTGTATGGATGCTTTTAAATAGGTTTATGTACGTATGTTAGCTGGGAGCCAATGTTGATGCTATGAAATCCATAGTTTTAGTGTAAATGTAGTGTATGCATGCTTTTAAATCAGTTTAAATGTTGCATTTATATATACAATTTCAAAGTAATAATCTCGCTTATTTTATTTATAGGAAAGGGAGTATGGTCCGAATATCACTTTTGTGGATGTTTACGCTAGCACCCATATTCGGAATTCTACAGCGCCCGATCAACCTCCGCAATGGGTTGACGATCGATCTCGCACGCTTTGTAAGTAAACTACCATTAAATGACTTGATTTTGAATATGTAAATTTATTTATGTACCTTACATTGTGTATATGATTATAATTGTTTGTTTTATTTTTCAGCCGTATATCAAGCCGCCGTTGTTCCCGATGGAACGCCTCCGCGAGCTCCGTCCCCTTCGTGCACGATGTTTGGCAGAGGTCACCTCTCGAGGGACATCCAAGGAGAGGAGCCCGAGTGTTAGGGATGGGGATTACGGGCGGCAATGCCCGTCGGCGTCGGCCGGCCGTCGGAGAAATGTTGACCGGCCCATGTTTCATGATCCGAGGGTCGACACTCTGGAGGCTGCGTTGGAGGAGGAGAGACGCGAGCGGGCAAAGCTTGCGGATGCTTTGGCGGTTCGAGCGCAGATGCAGGAGGAGAACGATCGACGTCATGCGAGACTCGAGACAATTGGCGCCGGTGATGGCTCGTCTCGGCCCGGACTCCCGGGATAATTCCCAGCGTCCCCCGGGTTGATTGCGGACTTTTTTAGACATTGTTGTATTAATTTATACTTGTTTGTAAACATTTGAGACATTTGGTACCCGCGGAGCCCCTCCCCGCCTCTCCCCCTCCCCGCTCCACCCTCTCCCCCTCTCCCCCCTTCCCCCCTCTCCCCCTCTCCCCCTTCCCCCTTCCCCCTCTCCCCCTATCCCCCTATCCCCCTCCCCCTCTCCCCTCCCGAATTGGTACGGTGGTATTTAGTTTTATTTGGTACGGGTATTTGAATTTTAGTTTTTATAGTTTTAGTTTTAGAAATTGAAATGTTATATCGTGTACAAAAATTTTGGTTTTTTGATATTTTAAAATATTTTTTTAATTTATTTCAGAATCGGCGACGGAATTTTCCGTCATTTGAAATTATCTTTGAAAAGAAAATTAATTAAATAAATTAATTTCGGCGGCGGAAATTTCCGTCATTTGTAATAAAATTAATTTAATTAAATTAATTTCAGCGACGGAATTTCCGACGCTATAATCATTTAATTTTTATTTAATTTTTGATTTCGGCGGAAAATTCCGTCATTTGTAATAAAATTTAAATTAAAATTAAATAATTTCGGCGACGGTATTTTCCGCCGAAATAATTTAATTTCAATTTAAATTTTATTACGGCGACGGAAATTTCATTCGTGAAATTAATTTAATTAAATTAATTTTTATTACAGCGACGGAAATTTCCGCCGCTGAAATGAATATTTAATTAAATTAAATTAATATAGCGGCGGAAATTTCCGTCGCTGTAACCATTAATTCACCGGCGGAATTAAATTCCGTCGGTAAAAGAAAAAAATAGCGGCGGAAATTGACCCGCCGGAGCACTGCGACGGGCTGGTAGCGGCGGACCACCGACGGAATTTTTCCGTCGCTGATTATTTTTAGCGACGGAATTTTAATTTTAGCGACGGAAATTTCCGTCGCTAAACGACCTTTTTCTGGTAGTGATTATTAGATGTGGTATTATGAGTTTGTATAAAACTGTATGGAAATAACGTAATCACAAAATAGCCAAGAAGACATTACCTGTTTACGTTGGATGTAGTCTGGTATATACAGGAGTGGTGTAGGATCATAATGAATCTCTTAAATCGTGGATACAATGTAGGCGTAACGATCTCCGTGATTGTAGAAGACGGTTACTAATTGAGTCATAGATAGACACACGTTTCTATAGGTCGAGGTCGCTTGAGTATTAGAGGTCGACCTAACTTTGTGCCTTGGACAGGCAGAGATTGTATAAGTTGATGATCGTATGTTCGACGAAGCTAGGTCGGGACCAATGATGGTCGGACAATGAGCTAGGTCAACTGATCTATGGTGTTGGGCCACTGGGTATGTAGTAATTGGATTGGCCCATTCAATAGCAGTGCCTTTGTGATGTCTGAAATGGTGGGATTCGCTAGTTGGGTCTGGCTCGTCACTTTTATTACCTTCAGTGGCCCCCAACTTTCTGAGTTGACTTTGTCGACCAGGAAGTTATGAAAAATTTATGTGATGACTTGCGTTGCTCGCTGTTGGAGGTCGACTGGGTAGATATATGTCGCTCTCGACGATTGACTTTTGGCGGTTGGATACGCTTTTTAATGCGGCATAATTCTTGCAATAATGGTATGGTTCTGACAATTGGACAACTGCCTTGGGAACCGTTGCGGGGCATTAACTCTGACAAGGGAACGGTTATGTCAACCACCCTTTCCAATTCAGGTAAGGATTTGGAAACATATATAAGGAATGATTTCTTTCCTTTTAAAACTTTACCATCTTCAAGCTCTCAAATCCAGCAAGAACAAATAGCAAGGAACACGATTTTCTGTTGCAATCTGTCTTTCCTTTCCACCGTTGCGCTTTGTTCTTCCCCAATTTAACAAGGTACCCTCCAATTTCTCTTCATTAGGTTTATTTTTAAGCTTTCCCCATTATTCTGCCATGGCCAGAACCTTTGGCTTCGAGCTAGGTATTAGGTATGGGCAGTGTTCTAAAAACCAGCCTAGGCAGGGCTTAGGCACTAGGCGGTGGCTGAGCACCGCGGTTTATGTCTAGGCGGGGAGATTAGGCGCTGGGCGGGCTGGGCGGAGCTAGGCGGGTTGGGCGGACTAGGTGGGTTGGGCGGGTTTGGGCGGGTTGGGCGAAACGGGTCACACTTTTTTAGATATTAATTATTTAATTTTATTTGTATCCACAAAACAAACACAAATACAGTAATTGTGAATTTCTTCTCTCTCCACCATATATTGATTAGGTTAGGGCTCAATCTCTTTCTAGATGACGACGACGGCTACTCTATCTCTCTCTTCTCTCTGCCGTTCTCTCTCCACCGTCTCCACCGGCGTCAGTGACGCCGCGTCACAAATTGTAAGCCTCTCAATCTCTCTCTCTCTCTCTCTCTTTAACTACCTTTGTGAAAGTTACAGAAGTTAATGAACAAATAATCAAATATGGACAATGAAGACTTTATTGATTTTTTTGTAAAACATTGACAATGAAGATTTTAATACTTTATTGATACTTTAATTGTTTTCCTATTTGGTCATTTTCTTGAGTAAATTTTGGGGCTTTTAACTAATATCACAATGAACAATTACTTGAAAGTTGAATCAAAGGCATTTGATGTAAATTTTATATTGATTCTCTATTTATCATTTTTTTTATTATATAGATAAATGGCATCTTCATGTGCTTCTGCTAGTATACCAAGTGATTGTCAGCTTTCTTCAGATACTCAAATCGAGTCTGCAACCAAACGAAAATCAAATGATGTTGGTTGGGAATATGGCATGCTAATTAATCCGACTAACTTAGACAAAGTTAGATGCAAATTATGTAACAAGAATATGTCGGGAGGTGTTCGTAGAATCAAAGAGCAGATTGGACACATCAAGGGAAAAGTTACGCCTAGTCCCAATGCTTCCGATGATGATAAAGCTAACTGTCAAAATGCTATTAACGAGGTTAAATCCAAAAAAAGGAATGTCAAAATCCAACAAGATGAAGTGATCAAAAGTGTTGATATTATGGGGTTAGATAAAGATGAAGATGAATTGGGAGATTGTTTAGGCTTAAAACCACCCCGTTCTCTTGGTCCAATGGACAAGTTTGCCACACAAATCAATCCTGAAGCTTCCTTGATTGTTGCAAAGACATCGCGAGAGCAAAACATACAAGATGCACTTTGGAAAGAGAGGTCAAAGAGTGTGAAAAATTATTTTGCCGATTGGGTTTATGAAGCTGGCATACCTTTAAATGCTTGTGACCTAGATAGCTTTAGGCTTTTCACTGAGGCAGTTGGTTAATTGGACCAAAGTGGAAACCTCCAAGCCAATATGAATTAAGAGAGCCTTTATTGAAAAAGGCGGTTGATAGAATTAAATAGAAAGTGAAGCCACATGAAGCGGAATGGGAAATGAATGCACTACAAGAAAAAGTGGAATATGCGATGGCTTATTGCGATGGCCAAAACGGCCATCACAGAAAACAACTTTATGGGATGGCTAAAGCACATCTCAAAGATTTTTGGCGAAATATGTGATGGCGGTTGCCATTGTATAGAATGTAAAATATACGATTGTAATTGCAGTCACATAATCAGGTTTTATGCGATGGTTAGGACCATCTAATATTGACCACTATATGCGATGGAAACCACCTTCTTTGTTGGCGAATATATGCGATGGCGAACACCATCTTTGTTGACGAATATATGCGATGGTGAAGGCCGTCTTTGTTGACTACTATATGAGATGGTTAATACCATCTTTGTTGACTACTATATGCGATGACGAAGGCCGTCTTCGTTGACTACTATATGCGATGGTATTTTAGTTTAAAAATAATATTTTTATTGAAAATAATTGAAAATAATATTTATCTTATAAGATTAGATTAACCATCGCATAAGGTATTACACATTATGCGATGGCTGCAGCTGTCGCATATACCTTTAGCGACAAGGCCTAAGGCGACGACACCTTTGATGGCTTTTACAATCGTATAAAGAATATGCGATGGTTTTTAGACATTATGCGATGGCCTTCGGCCATCGCAAAAAGTAAGTTTTCTTGTAGTGATGGTTGCTCTTTAATGACCAATGCTTGGATTGATAGAAAGAGAAGAAGCATCATGAACATGTGCGTCAATTCTAAGGGAGGTAAAATTTTTCTATCTTCTAAAGAATCATCAGATGTTGCACACTCGAGTGAACACATTTTTGAGTATGTTGATCAATGCATTGAGCAACTTGGTCCTGAGAAAGTGGTTCAAGTTGTGATGGATAATGCATCTAATAATATGGGGGTGGCAAAGTTACTTAGGGAAAAACAACCAAATATTTTTTGGACATCTTGTTCTACATACACAATTAATCTAGTTCTTGAGGGTAATGCAAAACGACCAAATTTCAAGAAAATCATTGATCAAGCCAAAGCATTGACCATCTTCATTTATGCACATCATAAGACTTTGGCTATGATGAGGTCGTATACAAAAAGGAGAGATATAGTGAGGCCCGAAGTCACTAGATTTGCTTCTTCTTTCCTTAGTTTGCAAAGTTTGATTGAGAAGAAAAATGAATTGCAAGCAATGTTTTGTAGCTCTGTGTGGGATAAATGCAAATGGTCTAAGACCATGAAAGGGCAAGAAAGTTATAACATGGTGATGCCTATTGCCTTTTGGAATGGTGTTAGATCTTGCTTGAGAGTTTTTGCACCTTTGGTTAAGGTGCTTCGTCTAGTGGATGGAGATAAAAAGCCAGCAATGGGTTTTTTACATGGGGAGATTCTTCATGCGAAGGAAGAAATTAAAATTGCTCTTAATAGTTATTCCAAAAACTATGACCCTATTTTGGAGATAATGGACAGGGAGATAAAGGGTAGACTTGACACCCCATTGCATTTGATGGCTTATTTATTGAATCCTTATTATTATTATAAGGATCCGAATATCAAATTAGATCATGATGTGTCAGATGGAGTTATTGAGTGTCTCGAGACTATTTGTTATGGAAACTTTGACTTGATGAATAAAATTATGAATGTTGAGTTGCCATTACAAGGCCAAAGAAGGAGCTTTTGGGAAGCCTATTGCAACTAAAGGATGCGAGGTGAATGATAACATGTATGATCCAGGTAAAATAAATAAAAAAATATTATGAATTATGAATCTATGATATTTAACTTTAGTTTATCTTTTACAAATATAAAGTAAATTTTTTTTTTGTTTTATTTCAGCAACTTGGTGGAAAAATTATGGTTATGGCACACCTAACTTGCAAAGAATTGCTATAAGAATCTTGTCATTAACAACTAGCTCTTCTGGATGTGAATGATGTTGGAGTGCATTTGAAGGGGTTAGAATATTTATTTTTATCCTTTACTTTATTAGTTAATGCTTAATGCACAATGTTTTTGTTTTTCTTATCCATTTTTTTTGGTATATATGTACATACTAAGAAGAGGAATAGGTTAGATGTTTCAATATTAAACAATCTAATCTATGTCCAATTCAATTCCCGTTTGTTGAACAAGCGAAATAAGGGTCTTGAGAAAGATGTTGATGTGCTACTCGCTAGTGATGCAAGTAAAGCACAAAATTGGATTATTCCTGGGGCATATGAAGGTGAAGATGAGATGAGTGATGAACTTGATGCCGATGCTTCTGGAGTTAGAGAGCTTGAGGAGGAGGATTTTTATTCTGAGGATGAGGTTGAAGTGAATGAGAATGAAATTGAATTTGAGTCTGATGAGGAGCGTGTGGTTGAAAATTATGGACAAGAAGAAGAAGATCCATTAACTATCATTTAGCAAAAAAAGGTCAGTTCATACTTCATATTAAAGTTACTGCCAACTTCTTTGTTTCCATGGTATTTGGTTTCATTTGATCCCAGGTGTTGATCCCAGTGGCTACTTTGATTGGGATTGTTTTTGCTTTGAGTCCGATCTCGCTATTATTTCATACTACTTGTTTCAAATGAATTACTGCCAGCTTCTTTGTTTCAATGGTATTTGGTTTCAAATGAATTACTGCCAGCTTGCGGTGGAAATGTTACTAGATAGTAGATACTAGATAGAAATGTTATTGCATACTACTTGTTTATCTTGAAAATTGCAAATAATATGTGAAAATCGCAAATAATATGTGAAAATTGCAAATATATGCTGGTAATCTTTCAATGATTAATTTTCAAATGAATTACTGCCAACTTTCAATGAATTACTGTAACTGCCTCTTTTGAAGTTACTTAATTATGGTTTAATTGCATTTGCAGCACATGTTGAAGTATGAAGCATGGTTTACAAGCCTGTCATTGGTTGGATCTTTTTGTTGCTCCCAGAAAATGGTTATTGCCTGTGACTGATTTTGATGCAAATTTTGGGTTACCTAGCAGGTGACTGATTTTGATGCAAATTGTAATGGTTCCATTGGTTTGCTGATTGATGGATGTATGTCCACATGGTTTATTAAATCTTTTTCTAGAATCTGTTGGCACTGATTTTGGTTTGCTAAGCTCACTTCTGCTTTTCTTCACTTGAATTATGACTTCTTTAATTCTCAGTGGAAATACTATCCGCTCTATGCCTGTTAATATATGGTCATTTGTTGGCAGGTTACCGAACAATTGGTGTGATCACAAAGGTACTAGTCATCAAAGTGAAATTATTTTAAGGCACACCATGTATTTTGTAAATATTGATATATTTTCATCTTATCATGTTCTCTGTATTGCTTTAGTTGGATACAATGGACAGAGATACAGATGCTCGCAATTTCTTGCTTGGGAAAGTGATTTCGCTTCGACTGGGGTATATAGGAGTTGTGAATCGTAATCAAGAGGAATCTAAAATATTAAAGCAGTCATAGTTCAAGTTAATTATTCTTTTATATTTATCAAAATATTAAATCAGTCATAGAAGGGTTCTTCATGGTGACTGTTTTTACTTTTTGGCTACTTCAAAAGTGTTGTACTGTTGTAAATTGTAATGGTTCCAAAGTGAATGAGAATGAGAATGAAATTGAATTTGAGTTATGCTTTTCTTGTTGTTAACATTGAAATTGAAAATTCATTTTATATGGAATATATGCAAAATTTGTCTAATTTCTCGACCCCGCCTAGGCCCCGCTTAGGCCCCTAGGCGCTAGGCCCGACTCCACCGCCTAATATCCGCCAAGCGCTTTTTAGAACCTTGGGTATGGGTATAACTCCATAAACCTTAGGATTTATAAAAGGTTAGAGGGTACATGAGGGGAATTGATCAGAGAGGAGTGCATTATCATTTTAGATAGGTGTAGCTTGTTCTATGGCGAGGTAGGGTTTCCAGCTGGTGAGAGTATGGGGGATTTGGAGACGGATGGTCCACGGATTATTCGTTTTACGTATCTTCAATAAACTGATAGACCACCTATTAGTTTTTTACATCAAGTCCAATAAAACTCCCTTCCTAGAGAGAGATTAGCATTCCCAGGGGAATCTAGGTCGCCCTTAAATAGCTCGGAACATACTTCAACTAGATCTGATTCCCCTGTTTCCGTGTCTTCTGTAGATATGGCAGCTCAACAAACTTTTTCTTCTTCATCGTCGAGCTCCTCCTCTGCCAACATTGTGGACAAAGACTTCTTCATTCAGGCTGGAATGATACTGGGAGGAGATGGGGAGGTAGCCCCTTTAGTGTCAATCATCCGTAGCCTTAGGTACCCCGATTGGGTGATACATGAGAGAGGTTTGAATCCCAATGCCATATCTGCAAAAAGAAATCGGGCCACTGCAGAGGCCTATCCCACTATGGCGGTTAAGTACTTTTACATTTCTTTGTAATTCTTTCTGTCATTCTGCTCGCTTACTCTTTTGCTAACTGTTTCTTTTGACCGTGCAATTTTTACTCCTGAGCGAGAAGCCAGCATGAATCGCATTGTCGACCTCAGAGATAGGAGGAGAAATAAGAAGACACACGGAGCTGCCAATGCTAGGGCCACCCGGGAAAAAGGAGGCCATGGATAGGAACTCCTTGCTTTCCAGAGCAGGTGTGGGGATGATCCCCGTAGATGGGTCTGGGCCAGTGGAGCCCATCGAGCAAGCCCCCTAAGTACAAGTCATTGGGGGAGAGGGGGAGGTCGATATGTCGATCGAGATTGAGTCGGGCTCAGAGCCCAGGCTTGAGTCAGCTAGGGCAGACCCCCAGAATATTGTTGACCTCAAGCTCGATGCTGACGAGCCAGAGGAAGCTGATGCCGACCTTCCCCTTAGTCGACTTAGGAAGAGGTCTCATGCCGACCTGGGACCTGAAGAAGCTGGCACATCTAGAGTTGTGGGGCTCTGCCTCAAACCATCCTCCTCTTCATATTCCCTCTGCCAGAAGCACCGAAGAAGTGCAAACCATGGTGGAAAGTCTAGGTGATGTCCCCCCCTCACTGGGATTAACATCTTGTGCCGCTAATATCCCGACCTGGAATTAGGGCAAGTAATAGTGAGAAGGGCTGCGGACAGAGACCTGCTGGCCCAGTTTGTAAAGGAGGGGCTCACTCCTGAAGAATACCATGATAGGTCGGGCCTTCTTACTTCCGAGGTAACTCTTGTACTTTCCATATATTTTTCTCTTATGTTTGATCGCTATGTTTTCGTTCGCCAATTCATTAACTAATCTTCCTCTTTATGTAGTCTCTTGCTCTGACGGAACAAGCTAAGTGCAGCTGGCGGGCTGACATCGAGAAGGAGCAAATAGCCTCCACCAAGTACTCCAGAAAGGCTAGGGAGGCCGCTAAGCTGAGGGAGAAGCTAGTGGATTCTGACTCCCAGTGTCGAGCTCTCCAGGTTGCGCACTTCAACGCTGAGAAGGATCGGGATGAGGCTCTAGCTGATCTGAAGGTGGAAAGAGAGCGGATTGCTCCCCTTCAAGCTCAATTCGAATCTCTAGCTCCCATCAAGGCTGCCTTGGAGGAGGATGTGGCCCTGGCCCGCCAAGAGAAGGCCAAAGCTGAGGGCCAGGTCGAGCAGCTGGCCAGGTCGAGCAGCTTTCTGGTATGGTCCAAGACCGCACTAGAAGAATGGAACAGATGATAAATGACCACCAGGCAGCTCGGCTCAAGTGGGAGGAAGAGGCCCAAGCAAGGTAGAAGGCGGCCATCGAGCTATTTAAAAACAGCGATGAGTGCTACAACATCATAATGTCCCGAGCTTCTATGATGTTTGACGCCAACATATGGCTCGGCTGGCCATAGTGGATCCCAGCATTGAGCTGCTAGTTGAAAAATTGGCTGAGTGGGCCCATGATGAAAGGTATGATGAGGCAGCTCGAGCGGGTCACTCCCTCGTTCCTTTCAATGCTAATGATTTGGCAATCATTCCCCAACAAGATGCAGAGGACGGGCTAGAGACCTGGGTCACCTCTCCCGTCGAGCAGAGGAACTACAATGCCATACTCCATGAGCTCGAGGAGGATGATGAAGCTGAGGAGAATGAAGAGGTCACCTATGACCATGTTTTTTAGGAGGCTGAGCAAAGACACTAGCAGCGACAGGAGCAACCAATTGATGATCAAGAAGATTGATCTTTTGTTTTCAATTTAGTTTTGTAATGAACAAGTCCCAAATAATTTCACTTTACTGTCTTTAGTAGCCAATGCCTTAGCCCAATTTGGGAGGTATTTTAACTTATAACATTTGTATTTTGAACTTGGGTAAGTCCTGGCCCGCTTTTGGGGGACTTGCTACTTTAATGCTAGTTAACCTTTGTACCATTTTGCCTTGATCCATACTTTTTTCTTTTTTGTCGAACTAGATTAAGTAGAAAATCGACCAAATTCTTAGTCGGACCAGTTTGTCATAACAAAGCTGACTAAGGTTTTAGTCGAACTTGTTTGAGAACGAGACTGATATAAGTCTTCAGTCGAACCTGTTTAAGAAACGAGGTTCACTTAGGACTTTAGTCGAGACTGTTTAAGGAACGAGACTGACATAAGTCTTCAGTTGAACCTGTTTAAAAAGGAGGTTGACTTAGGACTTTAGTCGAGTCTGTTTAAGGAACGAGACTGGCATAAGTCTTCTGTCGAACCTGTTTAAGAACGAGGTTGACTTAGGACTTTAGTCGAGCCTATTTAATATTTCGAGATCGACTAATAGTCGGACCTGAATTGAATCTAGGGTTCACCACTATTGCAAAGATTGGGACGGTAAGGCGGCCGGATTTCAATCTATTATTTACAAGTCAAGCACTTTTCACAAATTAAGTCCAAGCAATTTAACCAGGAAAATGATTTAAGATTAAAAGGATAAAGAACCTAAATCAATTTGCTTTCTATCACGGCGGCAAATCAATTTAATCTTTAAAGCATGAGTCTTTGGTGAGAAAATCCCCAATTCAATGGTGAAAAATCAAACCTAAATGGTTAAAAATCAATTAAAGACTAAATCAAAGTCAAAAGTTGCAATCTTTAACACTTTCATGAAATTAGCTAAAAAGAACTAGAGAGATCAAATTTTGAAACACAAAACAATTATGACACAGACTAAATAGATAATGTTAAATCCAACCCATGAAACTATTTAAATTAGCTACTCCTAAACATAAAGATAGAAAAGAAAACACTAAATAAAAAAAATAGAAAACTTACAAAGATGAAGAAAATCAAGAAATCCCCAAAAGGGGGAGTAGCCTCCCTCTTTTCTAATGAAAAATAAACATCCAAGCATAACCCTAAAAAAATAACATCCTACTATTTATACTAAAGTGGAGGAAAACTGATTAAGGCCTAAAATTGGGTTTAAGGCCCAACAAATAACAAGGAAAGGCTCAAAGGTTGACTTCAAAAGCCTGCTGGAATAATGCCTTGGCGTGGAAGAGAAATGGCTAGCCAAGTGACTTGGTCAAACGGGGTCAACAGCAGAGGAAGAAATTGGTGCGGTCGCTGAAGCTGGGCCGAAGGTTAAGGGCGGCCGCACTAACTCTTCTGCCAAAATTGTTTTCTTCTTCATTTCCATTTTGGTCACTGCAATTTGGTCACTGTACTTTTGGTCATTGCACTTTGGTCACTGCCTTTTCCATTTCTTCTCTAATTCCCAACAAGTCCTAGCCATGGAAAATTCCCAACAGGCCTTTCAACTCCAAAATGCCTCTAAAGTTCCCAAAGTTTGCTCCGCTCCAGATTTTCATCTTTTCTTCACTTTAAACCACCCATTTTCCACCTTTTCAACCTGAAAATAAAACATCACTAACAAAGCAAATTAAACTACCATTTTACTCGGGAATTTTGCAATAAATAGAGTTTAGAACATATAAAATGGATATGTAAACATATCCATCACTGCGATCACAGGAGTTTGCTCAGTTGTAGGGAGCCTTGGTAGGTCGGCATACCTTTGACACTTATCACATTTCTGCACAAATTCATGAGCATTCTCCATAGATGAGTCCAGTAGTACCCCAAGGTGAGTATCTTGTCTGGTAGAGTTCTAGCCCCCGGGTGTCCACCACATATTCCACTGTGTACCTCGAGCAAGAGTTGAGGAACCTCCATAGGATGAACACATCTAAGCAATGGTTTCACAAATGACCTTCTGAACAATGCCTCCCCATGTATAGTAAACCTAGGGGACTTCTTCCTTATCGCTCTAGCTTTTTGTTCGTCAACTGGTAGCTCGCATGTTTCAATGTAGGCCTTCATCTCGTCAATCCAACACTTAGAGCCATAGACCGAGCATAAAATCTGCACTCTTTCATATGGTGGATGCTCTAAGTATAAGATTGGTTCTCCATTCCGCTCATCTGAAGTGGCCAACTTGGAGAGTAGGTCGGCCAACTCGTTCTCTTCATGGTCTACCCTTTGTATTTCCTAGAATTCTAAGTCTTGGATCAACTTGTTTACCAGCTCGCAATACTTGATAAGAATAGGGTTGATCACTTCATAATCTCCCATGACTTGATGCATGATCAACTGGGAGTCACAGTAGGCTATGATTTTTGTTGCCCCAAAACACTTAGCATACTCAACTGCTGCGATTAAGGCCTCATACTCTGCCTGCTTGTTGGAGACTTGGAATTTGAACCTTAAAGCTTCTTCAAAAGTTCTACCAGTTTCAGTTTCGATCAACACTATCCCCGCTCCACTAACATTCTTGGTAGCAGACCCATCTGAGTAAACCCTCTAGCAGTCGTCGGGTATACTCACTATCTTTTGGCTCAATTGCTCTTTCGCCTTCAAGCTCTTTATTGGGGTGCTCTCTGCATTATCCTCTTTAGTGAACGTAATCTCGACCAAGAAGTCAGCTAAAGGTTGAGCTTGCAAAGATTTTCAAGGCTTGTATTCGATGTCAAACTCTGTCCACTCTATGGACCAGTTTAGCAGTCGACCTGAACTTTCTGGCTTTTGCAGCATCTTCCTTAATGGAGCACTAGTCAACACGACAATAGGGTGAACGGAGAAGTAAGCTCAGAGCTTTCTGGCTGCTACCAGTAAAGCGTAAGCTATCTTTTCAGCATTTAAGTACCTCCCTTATACATCGGACAAGGCCTTTCTTACGTAATAAACTGGCTTCTGAAGGCCATTTTCCTCCCTTACCAGAATTGCAGCCACTGCTCGAGCTCCAGCTGATAGGTAGACATACAAGTTTTCTCTGAATTGGCCTCAATACCCCTCTGTGATACCATGAAGCCCAGAAACTTGCCTACAACTACCCCAAATACGCACTTACTTGAATTCAACTTCATGTCATTTGCTCGTAGATTGGCGAAAGTTTCCCTTAGGTCGACCACATAACGACCAGCCTTAGTTTTGATGACCATGTCGTCGATATAGGCCTCCGTGTTTCGGCCAATCCTACTAGCAAAGACTTTGTTCACTATTCTCTGATAAGTAGCTCCAGCATTTTTCAGACCGAATGGCATCTTGGTGTAGAAATATACACCTCCAGCTGCTTGGAAGGCTGTTTTCTCAATGTCATCTTCGTGCATTCTAATTTGATGGATCTCGAATAAGCATCGAGGAAAGTGAGGGTGGCATGTCCAGCAATTGAGTCGACCAACTTGTCTATCCTTGGAAGTGGGTAGCTATCCTTTGGGCATGCTAAATTCAGATCAGTGAAGTTGACACACATCCTACACTTTCCATTAGCCTTCTTAACCATTACTACGTTTGCCAGCCAAGTAGTGTAGGGTGCCTCCTTGATTATACATGCACTAAGAAGTTTGTTTACCTTCTGTTTGATGGCCATAAAAATCCTTAGCTTTTGGCTTTTGAATTTCATGGTGGGGTTGACCTTCAGGCGATGCACTACGACCTCATCTTTGACTCCCCTCATGTCCTCTACCCTCCAAGCAAAAACGTCTGTACTTTCTTTCAATAGGTCGACTATCACCACCTTTTCTTTCGGTGATAACTGTCTCCCTATTTTAATTTTCTGATCGGGGTAAGATAGGTTGGACTCTATATCCTCCAGCTCGTCTACTGGTTCTAGTTATAGGCAGTCTCTAAACTGCAAACTCTCAATGATGATCTCTCTGACTCTTTTTCTTTCATCAGCCCCCAAGTGTGGAGCTTTAACCTCGATCATATTATCTAGCTCATCAGCTATTTCCGCATTGGAGGCCGCTGAGTTTTGGTTGGCTTGAAGGCATAGGTCGCCAATGACAATCTGGTCGACCAAAACTGTATCTGTTGCGACCCAAGAGTTTTTAGAGGGACGTGTCGACTCAGTCATGATGTGGTCACGTGAGGGATCGGTCGCCTCTTCTATACACTTGATCGTAGATAATCTGGAAGTAGTGGTGACAGACTTTGAGAACTTTCAACTGGCATCTGGAGTGTCTATCTCTAACTCCCTTTTCTTCTTAGAGAGAAGCACGTGATCCAGGTATTCCCTAGCTGTGCTTAGAACGCACTCCACTCCTAGCACGGTGGAGAACTAGATCCTTTGATGAGGGATGGAGGGCACCATTCCTAGTGCGACCTGTCCAGGTATACCCAATATAGCATGGTAATCACTTATAACATCAATGACTATAACTGTTAACTTAGTGTAAAAAATAACAAAGGAAAAGGGGTTTTGATTGGTTGAACTATTACACTAAGAAAGCAAAATAAATAAATTAAAGATATCAAGAGACAAGGGATTCATGGATTGGGGATCATAACAATTATCACTTAAAAAAATTGCAACAATTAGCATCCAATTATTGCACTTTTGTGGATAATACCATTAAACTTTTTTTTATTTTTGGATCCAACACATTAAACTGTTTTTTTTTTTTGTATTTATTACCACTACGACTAATGGAGTTAGTTTTTTCTAGTTAAATGCCATTTACCCAGGGGTATTTTCGGTATAAAAGTCCTAGGGGATGAATTAAAAAGAGGATTAATGTCTGGCCTCTATAATCCAGGGGTATTTTCGGTATAAAAGTCCCGGGGGTATTTTCAGGGTTAGTTTTTCCTAGTTACCCAGGGGTATTTTCGGTATAAAAGTCCCAGGGGTATTTTCGGTATAAAAGTCCCATAGGTATTTTCGGTATAAAAGAGAAGGAAAATATAGAAGCCCGACATTAATCCTCTTTTTAATTCATCCACTAGGACTTTTATATCGAAAATACCCCTGGGTAAATGGCATTTAACTAGGAAAAACTAACCCCATTTGTCGTAGTGGTAATAAATACAAAAAAAAAATATAGTTTAATGTGTTGGATCCAAAAAAATAAAAGTTTAGTGGTATTATCCACAAAAGTGCAATTGTTGGATGCTAATTGTTGCATTGTTTCCTTATCACTTTATGCTTTTTAAATCATGTAAAAAGGATTCAATCTTATTCTTGGGTTTGTTCACAAAAATATAGGATTAAGATGTTAATATATTCCGCAAGGTCAATATAAACATTCAAGAATTCAATTAAAAGCTTAAGAACAATGGAACCTAGATTCGTTTGATTTCCGCTAGGTCCTCAATTGAATCTATTCTTCTCAACAATGGTCAAATTACAAATCATCCACGCAAGTGCAATGGTTTATATCCAAATAAATTCAAGATATCAAAAGTATATTCCGCAAGGTCAATACAATTGATCTCAAGAACAAAACTTTAGAATGTTGAGAAGAACAAGAACGAAAGAGAGATAGAAAGAATTAAAACCCTAGCATAAAGATCCAATTGTTACTTACCTCAATCTACGAATCAAATAAATTAGCCTTGAATGGTCATTAAAATAAATAAACAAAACCTTGTATTTGAATCTTCAAAAAATAAATAAAAACCTAAACTGTGATAAAAGGGAAGAAAATATAGAGAGAGAATGATAGATACAAAAACTAGTCTAGGGTTCTTTTTATAGGAGGGAGGTGAAAATCCTATTTGAAAACCAAAATCTGGTCAAAATCCTAGTCAAATTAAAATTCTGCTGAAAATTCGTCACTGATCTGCTGAAAATCTGTTGAAAATCTCGTTTTTAATTTTGTGACGGACTGAATTCCGTTGCAACAGCCTTGGCCGGCGGTCGCCCAGAATGGCCCAGCGACCGCCCATGTGTACAATCTTTTCTCGGCCAACAATCAGCCTTCTTCAGTGGCCGCCCAAGCTAGCTTCAGCGACCGCCCAACTGCCTAGGCCCAGCTGCTTGTTTCCTCGGCCACACTAGCCTTGCCTTGGCCCATTTCCACAGCCTTGGCCGACAACAACCTTGGCCATGGCCCCATTTTATGCAGCCATGCCTTGGCCCATTTTGGATTCGTTTCGCAACAATTGCACAGTCGCACTTTGGTCACTATACTTTTAAGGCTTTCACTTTAGTCCTTGAACTTTTATATTTTCACTTTGACCCCTGAACTTTATAAAATCAAATTCCTCCCAAATTTCCATAATTCCAGTTTGGTCCCTGAATTTCCAAAGTATGTGAAAATCCTCCGTTTTCTCAATAATTGCACTTCAGCCCCTGTACTTTCAAAATACTACAAAATACATTAAATTCCTAAGATTTCGAGCATCAAATAAGTTAGGAAACATATCTTTTGGATGGGTAAAACCACATCCATCAGTCCTCAAGGGATGTTGTCCAATGTCCACCTCAAGCTCTATCTGGCCCTTGGCGTCAACCCTGTGATTGGTGAAGCCCTCTAGTCGACCTGAGTAAGGCGACAGCCTGACGTCCGTCAAACCCATGTCCAGGAAAGTTTTGTAGTATAGGATGTCTTTGCATGCCCCCGTGTCGACCAAATTCCTGCTAGACGTGCAGTCATCAATGAGCCCCAGAATCACCAATGTCTGTTCTTTCGTAGCCATGTTGGCCGCTAGCTCGTAAGGATAGAAACTTATCACTTCGTCTGGAACACAACTTCTAGAGGGCACATATGGAGCTTTACTCAGCTGAAAAATCTTGTGCTTGAGCGTCGTGTTGCTTGTCTCTTCAACAATTACGCCCAAAGTTAATTTTGGTTTCCTCTGCACAGGTACACCCCTTGTAGGTCGATCTCCTACTGTATAATGATCACCCTTCACAAACCTATCCAACATTCCTTCATTCACCCACTTTTGAATGATCCTTTTCAAGCTCATACACTCTTCCGTGGTATGCCCGGTGTCCTTGTGATACTCGCAGTACCTACCATTATCCCTTCTGAATTTATTTTGAGTATTCATTGGGGTAGGAGGACCTGGGTGGACAGTGTTCATGATCTCTGTCCGAGTAACCGTGAGTGGGGTGAAGCTTTCAGGGACTCTTTCAGTCGCCCTAGTTCTGTTCTTTCCCTTGTTGTTGTCATTCTTGTTATGCCCTCCTTTTGTCGACTCACCAACCTCAGAATGCTTGGAGCCTTTGTCCTTCTTTCTTTCCTCGCGTTCCTAAGCCACAGCCACATCATAGGCCCTCTCAAACAACTCCTTCCCCATGGTCGCCCTCCGAACCTGGAGCTTATAATCTAGGTCGGGAGAGGACATTCCATTCATAAAGCAGCTGATGACCTCCCTATCAGTAAGGTCTTCCTCAATTTTTTCGAGCAACTATTTGAACCTGGTGAAGTAACTCATGGTACTCTCTGTCTTCCCTTGAGTCATGTTGTTCAAGTCGGTCACTGTCTTCTTACAGGACCCCACTGTTGAGAACCTTTCTAGGAACTTCCTCCTCATATAACTCCATGAGGTAATGCAACCAGTAGATAGACCACGGAACCAAGTCAGTGCTGCAACTGTGAATGCGCTGGTTAATGTCTTGCATAGCACGTCATCCTCAGAAGAGACCAAACACATAGTGGCCTCAAAGTGCTGCATATGATTCAAGGCATTGGTCGTGCCTGAGTACTATTCTAACACGGACAACTTGAACCCTGCAGGAGGTCCTTTGTCGAGCATGTCCTTGGCCAAAGGTCGAAGAGTACAGTCATTTCGTTCGACCTTCCCATTGGTTGCTTTCCGATCTGCCTCCATATTATCCAATCTTCTTTTCAGATTAAGAAGCTCCCTAACGTCTAGGTCGCCTCCTTGGTGAGAGATCGAGTTAGACTTCTGTCTCTCTTCACGGTTGTGCTCTCTTCTCGAGAGCTTCCTTTGTCTTTCCTCTCTTGGAGGGGTCCTTTCTCTCCTTTTTCGTCGGGAAAGCGACCTTTCTCCTCTTTGTGGCGACCTACACTGAACCCTGTCAGCTTCAAGCTACCTTCTCTGAGCTGAGTCGGCTTCCTGCTCTCTTTGCTGGTTTAGCCTATCCTTTAGGTCGCCAGTCCGATCTATGGAGATGTGGGTAGGAGGAGGCATTTCATTCCTTCTCTCTTCCCCTGACGGCCTAGGCGCCCAATTAGCACGCCTATGAGAGGTGAGAGAAGAGCTATCATTTGTGATCTTCTATCGTCCTTCTTAGGAGATTTAGGTAGCTCGAGCAGCTCGTTTTGTACCTCGAGGAGGCTCTTTAGCAGTTTAGCTCACTTTAGCAAAATCTCCTTCCTAACAAGGTGAGGAGCTGAGGGACCTGCATTATCTCCTGCAGCTGGTCGACCATTGTGGATCCTTTTAACTTGCTGGCTCATCGCTTGATTAGGCAGGGGCCTCTTCTCTCTCCTCCTATCTTGCAGCCCCATTCCATCAGTCACGTTGTTGGAGCGAGTGACCCTCCTAATAGGGTGCCCCTGTGGAGGAGGAGATAAATTAGCGGTTCGATTCCCCGTACCCGTATCAATGTTTCCCCCAACATTCTCACGTTGTGGTTCACTGGAGGCAGTAGCATTATGTCCGTCTGAGACCATGCTTGTAACTAGGAGAAGTTTCAAGGTCTAGCGTGATCGTTTTCCGGCAATGGAACCAAACTGATAACACATGAAACGATCCAGATCAGTCTTAGTCCAGCAATAGGTTAATCTCCAGCAACTATGACCTGAAACCATGAACAAACGACTAGAGGGGGTGGTGTCCTGCTAATACCCTCCGGTATGATGATAATATGTGGTGTTATGAGTTTGTATAAAACTGTATGGAAATAACGTAATCTCAAAATAGCCAAAAATACATTTCATTTTTACGTTAGATGTAGTCTGGTATATATAGGAGTGGTCTATGATCGTAACGAATCCCTTAAATCGTGGAGACAATATAGACGTAACGATCTCCGTGATTGTAAAAGACGGTTACTGATTGAGTCGTAGATATACACACGTTTCTTTAGGTCGAGGTCACCTGATTATTAGAGGTCGACCTGACTTTGTGCCTTGGCCAGACAGAGATTGTACAAGTTGACGATCGTATGTCGAACGAAGCTAGGTCGGGATCAAGGATGGTCGGACAATGAGCTATAACGACTGATCTATGGTGTTGGGCCGATGAGACCGTAGTAATTGGATTGACCCATTAAATAGCAGTGCCTTTATGATGTCTGAAATTGTGAGCTTCGTTAGTTGGGCCGGCCCCGTCAATTTTATTCTATTCACAAATAAAAACAAATTTCAAAGGCAAATTGAATAGATTTTTTTTTAAAAAAATCGAAAATCAATTTTCAAAACTTTAATTAATTATTTATTTTGAAAAGAAGAAAGTAATATACTTTAATTTAAATAATGAAAAAAGAGAAAACTAAAAAAATAATAAAGAAGTAGGGATAACGCTTTAAATGAAAATTAAATAAATACTCCCTCCGTTCCATAAAACCTTTTCCATTTTGAATAGTACCAAGTCAACCGAGTACAACTTTGACCAAACTTTAATATCAATCTATTCATTCTAATGAAATTTTAATAATTGCTATTGATAAATCATTTGGTTATTTTATGGATAATAATTTTTAGATTTTTATTATGATAACTAAATTGATATTAAAGTTTGATCAAAGTTGAACTTGATTGAACTGAGTTCGTAGTAACCGGGTAATGTTTTATGGGACAGAAAGAAAGAGTAAAAGATAGCGCAACAACAGTATTGCGCCAAATTTGGCACAACATACCGGCTTCATTTTAGCGCAAGATTTAGAGTCTTTCTAGAAGAATTTTGTGCCAAATCCAACCCAAATTTAATTATCAAAAACTTTCAAAATTTGCATGTGTCATGAGCGGATAAAGTTAAGTAATGACCGAAAGAAGAGTGCCATCTATCTACCAAGTCAGTCATGGCGGTGGAACAAGATATAAAGTTGAACAAATAGTCTCGATCATGAGTCATAAAGTTGGATTATGACTTTTATGCCCTTTAAATATACTTTCTCCGTTCCACTTCTTTCTATTTATACCAATTTTTTGTCATAAAAATTAAAATTAAGAAAGAGTAGGAAAGATAATAAATGAGAGAATATTAGTTTGATTGGTGTTATGGGTATAAAATTTTTCTATTTTTAAATAATATCAATTGAATTGAGACAAACAAAATAAAGTAATAAAGAAATTAAATATCTTATTATAAGAGTAATCAGTCAAATCATGTTTACTTTAGCGAAAAATCAAATTGGTGCTGCAATAATTCCAAATTTCCACTTATAAGTAATAGCCACACTATCTACTATCTGTCTCTCACAGCCCGTTCATAGTACTAAGTACTCTTTCAGTTTCGGTTTAATATTTTTATTATTACTGACACAAAAATTAAGAAAAAATAAATATTGTGGATATAAAAAGTAAAGTAGAAGAGAGAAAATGGGTAGAAAGTCTATATTATGAGAATAACTAGTGAATTTCATTGTCTTTTAAAAAATAAAATAACTAAAAACCTTAAAATTAAATAGACTAAAAAGAAAAGTAAGAACAGAATGGAGGGAGTATATATTTTCATAACTCCACAATATTTCATAACTAATTTTCTCTCTTAAATTGAAATGGCATTTATTTTTTTGGGTTAGAAGACCATAAGAGCAACTACAATAACGAAATCCGAAGCTGCTTCATGAGTTCATGGTACTGTGCCGTCGTCTAATCCTAGTCATCGCCCTATTGGCCTTTGGATTATCTCAGACCATCCCCATCATTATCTCAAACCATCCCCATCAGTGACTCTGACCCAACCCAACCTCAAATAAAATATTAATTTCTCTCATCCAACCCAACCCAACCCAACCTTATATAATTTATACTCCCATCAGTGACCTCGACCCAACCCAACCCAACCCAAACTTTTAAAAATAAAATTAATATATAAAATATATTAATTTTAAAAATATATTTATATAAATACAAAATCAAAATAATTTGATCAAAAAAAAAAAAAAAAGAAAAGATGCAAATTGTGACCCTACAGGGTCAACCGGCGTGCAATTGGCCAACCTAGGTTGTATGTTTCCGTAACTTTCTTTGAATTTTCTTTTTTTTTTTTTTTTTGCAGTGACTCTCTCATGAGAGTCACTGATGGGAGTGGCCTCAAAGCCCATGGTTGTACTGGATCAGCCAATGGTGGGCCAAGGCCTGCCCAACTCCGGCTTCCCTGGTTCCTCCTAATATTATGCTCCGTTTGTTTTGGGATTTTTTTTTTTCGACTTTCTTTTTAAAAATTTTCGATGTCTAATAAGCATGAGAAAATAAAGTAAAAAGAAAAAATATTTTACAATTGTAAACAGAAAATTTTGTGGGAAACTAGTTTTTTCCTAACATTATAAAAAGTCTTGTTTTAAAAACTGAAACAAAGGCACATGCAATTTTTTTAAAATAAAAAACAAGACTTTTTATAATATTTGGGGAAACTAGTTTCCCCCAAAATTTTCTGTTTACAATTAACCAAAAATAAGCATGTTTTCCCTGTAAAATAACTTACACATTTCTCCTCCGCATTTTATTTTTTAAAATTTATTAACATACTCATCCCACACTCGCAAACCCAACTTCACATGCATCCCCACGCTATCCACCCCACCCATTCACCTCCACCCCTACCCCCCCCCCCCATCCATCCCACCCCACTCACTCACCTCCATCCCCAGCCTACCCCACCCCACCCCACCTTTACCCTATCCTACCCCCACCCCACAATCAACCCCCTACCTCGCCCCTTCCTACCCCCCCCCACCACCCCATCCCCCATAAAAAAAATAAAAAAATTTACTAATATTAAAAATATATTTTAACAATTCTCCCCCTCCCCCCTCCCGACCCGATCAAAAATAAAATTTACTTTAATTATTTTTTAACAAACTCCCACACCGCCCTACCCCCCACCCACCCCTCCCTATATTTTTTTGCTTTAAATTATTTCTTAACAACTTCCCACCAACCTCCCCACACCCTCCGTAAAAAAAAAAACCTTTTATTAAAATTTATTTTTAACAATTTCCTTAGCCATCCATCCTCCACCCTTGAAAACTTTTTTTTTTTTGCTCTAAATTATTTCTTACAACTCCCCACTGCCCCAACCCACCCATTAACCCTTCTCCCTCAATTACCCACCCTTACCCCACTCCTACCCTACCTACCCCGCCCTTACCACTGTTAGTGTTATGCCCTAGACCTATAGTTGATAAACTTATGTGTTGACATTATTTATTATTATATGAAAAGTTTATCATTCAATTATTATATGTTTTGCATATTTATGATCTGTAATAATCTCCGTCCCTAATTATTAAGTAAATAATTAGTATAAATGTTAATGGATAATCATATGATGGTTATATGCATAGAGATGCACATTAAATTTATGGGTACTTGTTAGAGAACAAGTGACTGGACTTGACCCGTATGAGATTTATGTCATGGTCAAATGTCATAATTAAATCTCATATTGTCACTTCATTTAGTCCCTAGACCTGAGATTATCATGACCTTACATATGATGAAAGTCATGTTTGATTTTAGTCAAACGATATCTTAACACGATATCTATAAAGGCTATCTTTGGCATGATCGAAATCATGATGGGAAGGATGATAAGTCAAGATGGAATTTGTCCCTCGAAAGAGAGATGTTATGCTTGGGCCCCTCGAAGAGTGATAATTGTGAAAGTGTATGGCCATACCCCAATACGATTGAATTATCATTATACTCAAGATCGAGAAAGCATTGAACAAAGACAAGTTGACATGGACCATGACTTGTGTTCAATATAACATCGTGAGACAAAGGGAGAAATGGAAGTGCACCATTGGAAACGTGAACTCTTACGTTATATTATTTGGGTAGACATAATGGCTTGCTAGAGTCCGCTTATGTCTTATGAGAGTCGATATGATCGAGCTCATTGCCAACATAATATAATCCTATTGGGTCACACACAACTAGGATGAAATGATTAAACCAGAGGAAGAATGATTGTGAGAATCCTGATGTGGCTTAAGACATCGCGCAACAGAACTTGTCCATGGGACTCGTCTGGTCGTGCGACACTTCAAGCCACAAGAGGCGTTTACAGACTGATTTCCTAATTTGATTAGGAATCATATACCATACTAACGTAGTATAAATATGAACGTCTGTCAACCCTAATTAGCTAGCCGAATTTCTGAAAAGAAAATCACAACAAATACTCTCAATATTCTTCAAGGTTAAAGGATCTAGCAATCATCAAGAAATCGTTCTTGGTTCATTCGAAGGTGTGGATACCGAAAGAGGGTCTTCGCTTGTTCAACGATCAAGGCCTAGAGTTCGAAGCTTGTATTCAGAATCACATCAATACATAGTTCGATAGCTCAAGAACGGAAAGCGTTCAAGGTTGGTTATTACTATCTCATAGAATTCAATTTAAATTGTATAGAACGGATCCTAGGCTCTTTGGATTTTATGTTATTAGATGCTTAATTCCGCTGCGCATGAACCCGTAAAATCCAACAGTGGTATCAGAGCCCCGTTCGTATGGTTAAGTTTGAATTAACATGCTAGAAAAGTGATATAAATCGTTTATATGTTCTTTTGCATGTTATGTATGCGATAGATTGATTGTTTTTGAAACAATATGCCTAAATCATATTCTATTGATATTGAATTAAATCTGTTAAAAGTTGTTTGCATGATTTAATTGCTCTGTGATTTAGAATTGATTGAAATCTGCAAATCTGGTAATCAAGTGTCACGCGACATTGCTTGACAGTGTCACGCGACAGAGCATGCTTGTGTCACGCGACAAAGCTTGCCTCTGCACGTGACAAAGCTTGCCTCTGTCACGCGACAAAACAAGCCCAATCTGGGCAGAATCAGTTTGTTGAACAATCCTGCTAATCTGTGAATGTGTTTACAATCTGATATGTTTATGTATTAATCTGGATGCTATGAATTTCTGGAAATTAAGTTTATAGGGCTATGCTAGATTAATTCATTGTTTATGCATGCTTAGTTAATTAAAATATAATTTTATTAATTGTTGTGATGCATGAATTATGTATTCTTACGTGTTAAGAATTTTGTTAGATGTTTAGTTGAAACATTGTATTGTAAATTTCCTGAATGTTTAGATCGAAACATTAAAATTTTGGTTTTATGATTGTTTATGAGAAACAAGTCATTTTACGCAAAATCTAAAAGGAAATTGATTGTTTATTCAAAGTATTGATTATGTTGCAAATCAGAGCTGATTTCTGATTGTGCATGTCTAGGAGAGTTTTGTCGAAGGAGAGATTTAGTACTTAAGTAGTCCTTGTGGCTCACCTATCTTCCTGAAAACTTACCTGGTGCACAGTTATGACTATCTTTGCTGATGTGCTTATAATCTACTTTAAAGAACCTTCATTTAACTTTTAAGTTCTTTATGTCAATTCATGATTAAAACACTTGAGACCATTCGGATAGTTTTGGGTGGGCTTGCCATAGCAAGGTACTTTGATTCTATTCGTATGCGAGCAAGATGAAGAAATGGTGGTTTCTATACGTTTAAAGTGAATGAACTTAATTGGGTTATCAAAATGGTTTTGAACCCAAGACATAAGATGAGATTAAAATATGCTTAGACATATGATGTCTTGAATAAATCTCATAAAAGATCTAAGAGTCATATATGTGATATGATTGATGTTTCTACCTAATTAATTTAGTTTTGAGCGGTTTGCCATAGCAAACTTGAAATTAAATTAAAGTTGGATCTTAGCCCATTAAATTTATATTATGCTTATTTGCATTGGAAGATGTATAATTTAGTGGGAGCATTTATTTTCATGTAAATGCATTATACTTTTCATATAATATGTTTACTTATATGTGTTCATATTTTATGTATATCTTTTTGTAGAATTAAATGACATCAAATAATAATCATCATTTGTCACTGCGATCTGTTCTTGAGAAGGAAAAGTTGGAGGAGAATGGTACAAACTATATGGATTGGATCCGTAGCGTGAGAATTGTTCTCAGGCAAGAGGAGAAATTGTACGTTCTCGAGGAACCTATTCCACTCGAACTCCGTCGCCAATGCTACTAGGGTAGTGAGGGATCAATATCTGAAGCACAAGCATGATTCTACTGATGTTGGTTGCCTCATGCTCTCCGCCATGTGTAAGAGCCTTCAAAAGGATCTTGAGCACTTGGGGACAGTTGATCTAAACAATCGACTGATGGAAATGTTCTAAGTTCAAGCAAGCCAAGAAATGTATAACACAGTTAAGGCCTTGACCTCATGCAAGATGAGTGAAGGACAAGCTGTTGGTCCTCATGCTTTAAAGATGAAGGGCTACATTGAGCATCTTGAAAGGCTCGGTTTTCCAATTAGCCAAGAGTTGGCTACTGACATGATATTGAATTCATTGCCCGAAGGTTTTAGTAATTTCATAATGAACTATAACATGGGGGCATGAATAATAACCTTTCCGAGTTAGTTCAAATGTTGAACACTGCGGAAACCAATATTGTCAAGAAAAAAACCGATCAAGTGTTGATGGTTATAAGGGGAAGGGTTTTAAGGGTAAGGGAAAGGCAAATGTTGCTAATCCTAAGTCAAATGTTGCCAAACCCAAAGAGGGTGCCAAACCCAAAGAGGCTAAGCCCAAGTCCCAAGAGGACGCAGTCTGCTTCCATTGCAATGAGATTGGACATTGGAGGAGAAACTGCACAAAATACAAGGAAGCACTGAAGAAGAGCAAAGGAGTTGCTTCGACTTCAGGTATCTTTGTTATAGATATATTTCTATCTACTTCTAGTTCTTGGGTATTGGATACCGGATGTGGAACTCACATTTGTTTAAATGTGCAGGGTCTAAAGAACAGAAGGATGCTTGAAGAGGGTGAAGTGGACCTACGTGTGGGGAATGGAGCAAGAGTTGCTGCATTAGCCGTAGAAACTTATGAAGTTACTTTACCTAGTGGACTAATACTTGTTTTGAACAATTGTTATTACGTTCCAGCTTTAAGTAGGAATATTATTTCGATTTCATATTTGGATAATGAAGGTTTTAATTTTCTTATATGTGATAAGAAGTTTTCTATTTACAAGAGTGATATGCATTATTGTACTGCTATTTCATTCAATGGCCTTTATATCCTTGATGTTGAAAATCGTGATAATGATGTCTATAACATTAACAAGAGATCTAAAGCCAATGATGTAAACCACACTTAGTTATGGCATTGTCGTCTTGGCCATATAAATGAGAAACACATTTCTAAACTTCACAAAGATGGATTTATAGACTCACATGATTATGAATCGTATGAGACATGCGAATCTTGTTTACTTGGCAAGATGACCAAGGACCCATGTACCAAAACTGGTGAAAGGGCGGACGACTTATTAGGACTCATACATACCGATGTATGTGGGCCTATGAGTAGCAATGCTAGGGGAGGATTTCAGTACTTCATAACATTCACTGATGATTATAGTAGATTTGGATATGTTTATCTAATGAAACATAAAAGTGAATCGTTTGAGATATTTCGAATATTTCAAAATGAGGTGCAAAATCAAATTGGCAAAACTACTAAGGTACTTCGATCCGATCGAGGTGGCGAATATTTGAGCCAAGAATTTGACAGTCATCTTAAGAGTTGTGGAATCGTTTCAGAACTCTCTCCACCCGGAACACCACAATGGAATGGTGTGTCTGAAAGGAGGAATATAACCTTGTTGGACATGGTTCGTTCTATGATGAGTCAAGTTGAGCTTCCTTTATCATTTTGGGGACATGCACTGGAAACTGCTGCTTTCACTATAAACAAAGTTCCTACCAAATCGGTTCAAAAGACCCCATATGAGATGTGGCATGGAAGAAAACCTAGTTTGTCTTTCATGAAGATTTGGGGTTGCGATGCATATGTCAAGAAGTTAACTTCTGACAAGCTAGCACCTAAGTCTGATAAATGTGTTTTCGTGGGTTACCCTAAGGAAACCAAAGGATACTATTTCTACAACCGAAACGAGAACAAAGTGTTTGTTGCTCGAAATGGTACTTTCTTAAAAAAGGAGTTTCTTCGCAAAGGAACCAGTGGGAGTAAAATAGATCTCGAAGAAATTCGAGAACCCGAAAATAACATAGAACCAATGGTAGAAACTGAACCAAATTCACAAAGAGTTGTGGAACCGGTTCAAGATGTACAAGTCCTTCGCCGAAGTGGTAGGTCACGATCCGAACCCGAGAGATATGGATTTCTCGTTACGGAAAGTGATGAAGTGGAGTTAATCGAAAACGATGAACCTACTTGCTATCAAGAAGCGATGTCCTCTCCTGATTCGGAAAAATGGCAAGAGGCCATGGAGTCCGAATTACAATCTATGGCTGATAATCGAGTTTGGAACTTGATTGATCCACCCGAAGGTGTAAAAACCATAGGGTGAAAATGGGTCTTCAAGAAGAAGACCGACATGAATGGGAAGGTGCACACCTATAAGGCTAGGCTTGTAGCTAAGGGATATAGGCAGATTCATGGCATCGACTATGATGAAACCTTTTCGCCTATAACTATGCTTAAGTCTATTAGAATTTAAATTGCCATAGCCGCATATTATGACTATGAGATATGACAAATGGATGTCAAAACAGCTTTCCTAAATGAGAAGTTACTTGAGGATGTATACATGATACAACCTGAAGGTTTTGTCAGTCCAGAAAATTCTAACAAGGTGTGTAAAGTTGCAAAGATCCATTTATGGATTGAAGCAAGCTTCTAGGAGTTGGAATCTACGTTTTGATGAAGCAATAAAAGAGTTTATCAAGAACGAAGATGAACCTTGTCTATACAAGAAAATTAGTGGGAGCGTAGCACTATTTCTAGTGTTGTATGTCGACGATATCTTACTCATTGGAAATGACATTCCTGCACTACAGACTATCAAGTCTTGGTTTGGAAAGTGCTTTTCGATGAAAGATATGGGCGAAGCTGCGTATATCCTTGGTATCAAGATCTATAGAGATAAATCTAAGAGGATGATTGGTTTAAGTCAAAGTACTTACATTGACAAGGTTCTTAGAAGATTCCAAATGGAAAATTCTAAAAGGGGAAACTTGCCAATGTTGCATGGCATATCTCTTAGCAAGACTCAAAGTCCTAAGACTAATGATGAGCGAAAGAGAATGAATGGTATTCCATATGCTTCGGCAATTGGGTCTATCATGTATGCTATGTTATGTATAAGACCCGATGTCTCGTGTGCTCTAAGCATGACGAGTAGGTACCAATCGGATTCCGGCGAACCACATTGGATAGCAGTCAAGAATATTCTCAAGTACTTACGAAGAACTAAGGATGTATTCTTGGTCTTTGGAGGAATGGAAGAAGATCTTGTAGTAAAAGGCTACACAGATGCTAGCTTTCAAACCAACAAAGATGATTTCAGATCGCAGACAGGATTTTTGTTTACGCTGAATGGAGGCACTGTGAGTTGGAAAAGTTCCAAGCAAAGTACCGTCGCTGATTCTATAACCGAAGCTGAGTACATAGCGGCATCTGATGCAGCTAAGAAAGCCGTTTGGATCAAAAAGTTCATTAGTGATTTGGAAGTCGTTCCAAGCATCAAAGATCCTATTGAACTTTATTGTGACAACAATGGTGCCATTGCACAAGCAAAGGAACCAAGGTCACACCAGAGATCCAAACACATACTTCGACGCTTCCACATTATCCGAGAGATATGCGAAAGGGAAGACGTAAAGATATGCAGAGTAGACACTGATGACAACGTGGCGGACCCATTAACTAAGGCTCTCCCGCAAGCAAAGCATGATGGTCATGTTAGGTCCATGGGTATTCGATACATGGGAGATTGGGCCTAGTGCAAGTGAGAGACTGTTAGTGTTATGCCCTACGCCTATAGTTGATAAACTTATGTGTTGACATTATTTATTATTATATGAAAAGTTTATCATTCGATTATTATATGTTTTGCATATTTATCTGTAATAATCTCCGTCCCTAATTATTAAGTGAATAATTAGTATAAATGTTAATGGATAATCATATGATGGTTATATGCATAGAGATGCACATTAAATTTATGGGTACTTGTTAGAGAACAAGTGACTGGACTTGACCCGTATGAGATTTATGTCATGGTCAAATGTCATAATTAAATCTCATATGGTCACTTCATTTAGTCCCTAGACCTGAGATTATCATGACCTTACATATGATGAAAGTCATGTTTGATTTTAGTCAAACGATATCTTAACACGATATCTATAAAGGCTATCTTTGGCATGATCGGAATCATGATGGGAAGGATGATAAGTCAAGATGGAATTTGTCCCTCGAAAGAGAGATGTTATGCTTGGGCCCCTCGATAAGTGATAATTGTGAAAGTGTATGGCCATACCCCAATACGATTGAATTATCATTATACTCAAGATCGAGAAAGCATTGAACAAAGACAAGTTGACATGGACCATGACTTGTGTTCAATATAACATCGTGAGACAAAGGGAGAAATGGAAGTGCACCATTGGAAACGTGAACTCTTACGTTATATTATTTGGATAGACATAATGGCTTGCTAGAGTCCGCTTATGTCTTATGAGAGTCGATATGATCGAGCTCATTGCCAACATAATATAATCCTATTGGGTCACACACAACTAGAATGAATTGATTAAACCAGAGAAAGAATGATTGAGAGAATCCTGATGTGGCTTAAGACATCGCGCGACAGAACTTGTCCATGGAACTCGTCTGGTCGTGCGACACTTCAAGCCACAAGAGGCGTTTACAGACTGATTTCCTAATTTGATTAGGAATCATATACCATACTAATGTAGTATAAATATAAACGTCTGTCAACCCTAATTAGCTAGCCGAATTTCTGAAAAGAAAATCACAACAAATACTCTCAATATTCTTCAAGGTTTAAAGGATCTAGCAATCATCAAGAAATTGTTCTTGGTTCATTCGAAGGTGTGGATACCGAAGGAGGGTCTTCGCTCGTTCAACGATCAAGGCCTAGAGTTCGAAGCTTGTATTCAGAATCACATCAATACATAGTTCGATAGCTCAAGAACGGAAAGCGTTCAAGGTTGGTTATTACTATCTCATAGAATTCAATTTAAATTGTATAGAACGGATTCTAGGCTCTTTGGGTTTTATGTTATTAGATGCTTAATTCCGCTGCGCATGGACCCGTAAAACCCAACAACCACCCCCTCCCTACTCACCCTTCACCCCCATAAGTTTTCATGTTGTATTATGTATAATACAACATTTAGTTATGCAGTAGTTTAAAAATCATAATACTGCATCCGCACCACCGCCACAGCCCAGCTCCGCCGCCGCCGTCTGCTATCGCCGCATGCCAGATTCCGATCAATTTTCACTGGAATCCGGTCAATTTTCACCGGAATCCGGCAATTTTGGCCGGAATCCGGCCGCCGGTCGCTGGAGGTCGGAATCTAGTCGCCGGTCCATGGGCTTCGGACTCCGGTCACCGGCGGCCGCCGGAATGCAGTATTATGACCTTAATTGATGTTGTATTTTCGAAACATAATACAACATCATAATACAATATGGGGAAGAAACTTATCGGACATTATGAAACTTTTTTAGAACTTATCGGGCATAGTCCCAAAAAATTAATGTTATTCAAAGACAGCAAAGGGAACAAACACATAGCATACTTGAACCAGGAGTCAAGTATAATTATAAAGAATGAAATCATATGGGAAGCCCACAACTGCTGATGTTGAGTAGTATTGGGCCTCTGGGTCATCTCAAAGCCTACGGAATCCAAGTTGTATTGGATCAACAATGGTGGGCAGAGGCTTATCTGATAACCCATTGAATGGCCTTTTATTACCTTCGCCTCGGCCCGTTGAAATCTCTATGGTTCAAGCTGCGGGAATTTCCCAGTTTGGAACTTACATTGAGTTTCCCAATTGATTTGGTGATGGCGCGATTAGAGACTTTGGTTATTATTTGTAACAGTCGGACTTATGAGCAGGGGTATTTTAGTAATTGTGCTATAAGTGGGGTAGTTTGGTAATATCTGGTGTAACTAACCGCGTGAAGATCTCGTGACGGAAATGAGATGCGTATGAGGGCTGGAGCGAGAATTACGGCGATGGAGGATGGAACTCAGCATATATTGCAGAGAGAGGGCATAGTTGAGGGGGGATTGAATTGTTATTGTTTCCTTTCTTTTTCGTTCTTCGTTTTCGTAGGAGTAGCATTAACGTAATTGTAGTGTAATTGTCATTGGGGTTATACTTCTATAATTCAATTGAGTTGATGTTCTTCAGATAATCATTGATCCATCTTGTTTCTGATTGAATTGTAATGCAATCCCTAGTTTATCCCTGTTATGAGATGCCGACTGTTACAAGTGGTATCAGAGCCTGGTTGATTCATGGACCGCTTCTGTATCCATTGCAGATGGATCTAGGTTGAATGGGTTGGAGATAATCGACAAGGAATGGGAGAAATTGGAATGTAGAGTGACAGAGATGAGGATTATGGTGAATTCTATGTTGGAGAATTTGAGTCCAAGTCGAGGAAATGGCACAAGGATTGCAGCAATTTATGAACCAACCAACGAATTGGAAGTTAGGTATTCTACCAACCCTAATTTCCCTTCTTACGTTCATGTTGCTTCTCCCTTCAATCCCAATCTGTTTTACTCAAATATACAAAATTCACATAATTCTCATATTAACTCTGCTGCCCAGATCCCTAATGTTCAGAGTTATGGCCAAAATACTCAGTATGCACAACCCTATTTCCCATTCACTTATCAATTTACAAATCCATATACGTATTATACACCTCCACATACTCAAATTCCTGTTCAAACTGTTGATTCCCATGCTTCTATGAACCCAAGTATGATGTGGAATGGTGGTGCTGGTTGTGGTCCTTCCAGTGAGTCAATTGACATCAGCAATAGTATATGGAATACTAGTGGTAGCAGTGAGAGGCAATTGTTCGTAGAAGAATCACCAGCAATGTTTATGGGAGGAAATGGAATCGAGGATTCAATTGAGCCGCTGAGATCTCAGTCCTCATCTATGGGTTTCAATAAGGTAAAAGAGTCAAGTGTTAATGTGAAATATTTTCCGCTAGGAGCTGATCCCCAAATTCTCCTTGAGCTTCCTAAAGATAAGAACGACTTAGAAATGACTGCATCTGCATTCCTTGAGCGAATTGTCCAGTTAAAATTATTCAATGAATATTTTGAGGAATTTCAAATTGTTCGATCTCAATTGGAGAATATAGCCTCACACATGAGTGAAGAAATCACCGAAGGATTTTTTCTGGAATATTTCATTGCTGGATTGGAAGAACAATGTAAGTCTTATATAAAAGGTCTTGCACCTTCTTCAGTTTATTGGGCTCAAGTTTTTGTGAAGCATTTTAAGGCTCAAGAAAATCAACTCACTGAGACTTATCAAGTGTCTAAAAATGATAGTGAAATAAGTGTTGGTGTTGTTGATTTGTGTATGCACGAGGGAAGAAATGAGGAAGGATTTGATGGGAATGGGAACATCGGTTTTAATCAATCGTCCAGTCAAAATGAGAGTGTTACAGTTGCTGGTGTTGCTGCAATTGATGAGTTTGCTGCAATTTATAAAGCTACTAGAAATGTGAATGATAAAATGTCAATGAAAGGTGGAGTTTCATGGAATTTGATATCTGATTATGTTCAAAAAGGGGACCTGTTTTTAGAAAAGAAAAAGGTCAAGATGAAGGGGAAATTTACGGAAAATGCTAGTAGGTACTATGGGTTTCGAATTCCAGCAGTTGCTATAAGGTTTGATGTTCCACTGTGGGAATGGTTTTGTAATTCTAAGATTGAGAATGCTTGTCGTTGGTTTGAGTCGAATTACCCTTGGGAGATCAATTCGTGGTTGATAGGTGAGTATGTGAGGAAGAAGTTGTTAATTGATGCGAGATGTGTGTTTGATAACATACCAGTGAGATATGAAGATTCATGGAATGTGAGAATTTCTGGTTATGGTCGAAAAAGGTGCTGGTTTTTGGGAAAGAAGAAGGTCAAAATGAAGAAAAATTCAGTTTCGTGGAATAAAATTATGGATGGGTACTCGCAATGTAAGAAGAGGGATATGGATATGGAGTTGATTAATGTAGTGCCTTATAAAAATTTTAGTTCACATAATACCACGACAATTGGATCGATCGAAATAACATTATAGTTGCGTCTGGCAGCCTTGGTGGCGAGGTCTTCATATGCAACCAGGAGTTGCACTTGCTTCGTCTCGAAATCTAGTATGGCAGCAGGTGATGACAGCTTTAAAATGGGCTTTTGGTAATGGAAATGTCATTTTCATTACCAGACTTCTTGCACATATTTCGATGCAAACAAGTCTGTTAGAGGGGTTATTGGGGGGAGATAACTACGAGGCTAGTTTCATGGAGTTCTCTGCGGAAGAGGCCAAATGTGCATATGGTGATGTGATTGTTGGTGTTGTGGGTGGCAGTATTTTGGACAAAAATTTTAATTCATATGCTCGCCTCAACAGAGTAAGGCCAAAGCAGATTGTTGTAGGTTGTGATGGTGTGAGTGATGGTCAGTTTGATATGGACTTTGATGAGGCCTTGCCCAACTTGAAGAACTTGGATTGGGATGATGTAACATCCAAATTATCAAGGAGATGCATGTTGGCTGCTATGGTGGACATTCTGGTGATATTTGTAGAAGAACCAAACACCACCTCATTGACACAAGTCCAAGAAGAAGGCGAGAGGCAAGGATGCAACAGAACCGATTCAAAGTTTAATTGATTTCCAGCCTTGAGGACAAGGCTGTTATAAGAAGGGAGTATTGTAACAGTCGGATTTATGAGCAGGGGTATTTTAGTAATTGTGCTATAAGTGGGGTAGTTTGGTAATATCTGGTGTAACTAACCGCGTGAAGATCTCATGACGGAAATGAGATGCGTGTGAGGGCTGGAGCGAGAATCACGGCGATGGAGGATGGAACTCAGCATATATTGCAGAGAGAGGGCATAGTTGAGGGGGGATTGAATTGTTATTGTTTCCTTTCTTTTTCGTTCTTCGTTTTCGTAGGAGTAGCATTAACGTAATTGTAGTGTAATTGTCGTTGGGGTTCTACTTCTATAATTCAATTGAGTTGATGTTCTTCAGATCATCATTGATCCATCTTGTTTCTGATTGAATTGTAATGCAATCCCTAGTTTATCCCTGTTATGAGATGCCGACTGTTACATTATTTGACCCAGGTTTGTTTTACGCTTTCATATATATTCCTACTCTCATAATAATAAGGCCGTTTGATTCGCGGAATTGACCATTCCGCCGATGGAATGAAATGGTCAATTCCGTTTGACCTATTCCATTGCGTGTTTGGTTTAAATTTTTCATTCCTCTGGAATGGCTAATTCCATCGAAGGAAGGAATTGGTCATTCCCTCCATATATGGAAGGAATGCTCAATTCCTTTGACAATGAAATTATAAATTTTTTTTTGATCAAAATACCCCTAAATCCAAACCACCCCTACCCCTGCCTACCCCCCATCTAGCCCCTGCCCTACCACCCCCACCTACCCCACGATTTTTTTTTAAAGACCCCTGCCTAACCTCCCCCCCATCCAGCCCCTGCCCTACCACCCCCACCTCCCCCCCACCCCCCCCATTCCCACGAATTTTTTTTTTTTTAAAAGACCCCCGCCTACCCCCCCCATCCAGCCCCCGCCCTACCACCCCACCTACCCCTATTCCCCCACCCCCACGAATTTTTACCTACCCCACCCCCTCCCCCAATTTTTTTTTAAGAAGGGTAAATTGGACATTTTATATGCTTTCATTCCATTCCTATAATTTGTATTTTCAAACCAAACATGATTTACCAAGGAATTGAATGACAATTTCATTCCATTTCGTGCCAACCAAACGGAGGGATTTGACCAGTTTTTTCCATTCCAATTTCTTCAGGAATTCAATTCCATTGACCATTCCATTCCTTCACTTTTTTTTCCATTGAACCAAACGGCCCCTAAGTATCACACTTTCCTCGTAGTAGATGGTATATTTGTATTAATAAATATCACGCTTCTCAATAAAATTGACAAATCAGCAAAAGAAACTTAATGAAAGAGGGAGGAAGCAGCTGCGGCGAAGCTAATTTTTTTTTGAAAGTAATCAAGATTGATTTTAGGAAAATTATTATAGTTGAGATATTCATATTTAGCATACAAGTGTATCAAAATAATAATTTTGTGTAAACTTTTCTCAAAATTAAGGGAGTTAAAATGTTTAAATTCATCATTTTTAGTAGTAAAAATTCATTTTAAGAAAATTGAAGGTAATAAAATTGATACATTCAAAAATTGAAGGGGTCCATGGCATGTACCTTGCTTCCCCACCGGGAGTGTTATGAGTTTTTGAATTATACCATGATCCCTAAATTTGATATTATTTTTTTTTTTAATTTTAATTTTTTTTAATGCAGAATGGACACACATTGCCTCATCTACCAGAACTTGATATAAACATTAATCTCGGAGTTAGATCTAAATCTGGGCTCTTTTATAAATGCTGGAATCATCTTTTAAAAAGTTAATGTTCCATTTTCCACATGCTATCTACAACTCTGAAACAACAGACCCCAAAGATAATCCTACATTCACTTTTAACTACTTCCAAGACCCCCGAGATCGAGATCTAGAGAAATGTGTTCAAGGCATAAACATTATGTAGAAGGTGATAGATTCAAGGGAAATTGCAATTTGGTTACCCAATGTTTACCAATTGTTGCAATTTGATTTTCAACATTGAATTTTAGCATTTCATTTCCCACATTGACATTTTGTCTCAATCTAATGTAAATTTTATTAAAAAACTAACTCTCGTTAAAAATGTTTGCCACGTGCGATGCAAATGTTTTTAAAAGGGTAAAATAATAATAATAAAAAAAATAAATAATAACAATAATAAAAAAAAATAATAATAATAAAAAATAATAATAATAAAATAATAAAATAATAATATTAATAAAATAATAATAATAGTAAAATAACAATAATAATAAAATAATAATAATAATAATAAAATAATAATAATATTAAAAACATTAAAAATAAATAATAATAATAATAATAATATAATAAAATAATAATAATAATAATATAAAATAATAATAATAAAAAAATTATAAAATAATATTAATAAAAAATAATAATAATAATAAAATAATAATAATAATATTTTTATTTTTATTATTATTATATTATTATATTATTATTTTTTTATTTTTATTATTATTATTATTATTATTATTTTATTATTATTATTTTATTATTATTTTTTTTATTATTATTTTATTATTATTATTTTTTTTATTTATTATTATTTTATTATTATTATTATTTATTTTTTTAATTTTATTATTATTATTATTATTATTATTATTATTATTATTATTATTATTATTATTATTATTATTTTAATTTTATTATTTTATTGATGCTGCAAGAATCGTGCTTATCAATCTCCGTTCAGCCGCAAGATTGATCTCCTGACTTCTTTGACCTGAAACACGGAACCCACGACTAGCCGGAATGGTTTCCGGCGAATACCCTCGGACGTGAGAGTAAGTATGGTGTATGGAGAGCTTATAAAATATAATGAACAAGAGTATCCAGAATATTAAATAGCAATTACCCTAGAACGGTTGATATTGTGAAGTATTTATAGTTGTTGATGAGAGTTGTAATTGTATTTGGATTATGTCAGATCCCTAGAATCATGGATCAGTTACGTATGAGAGATCGTGTCCATATATAACTCCTGATTTGTAGGGAGTCTGTTATGGAAATAATTGTATACACGCCTGGACTCTGTAGGTCGACGTATTCTTTGATATGTCGAGGTCGCCAGTTGGATCTAGGTCGACCTGACTGAATAATAGGGTCGGATGGTACCCGAATAGAATTTGGATCGTATGTCGGACGATAGCTAGGTCGAGACCACATAGGTCGGACGATGAGCTAGGTCGACTGATTCTTGACAATGGGCCTTGGGCCTTGTAATGATTGGGCCGACTTACTAGGCACGTGGTGGCAGTAATACTTGAAATAACTGGGCTTGCTCGTTGGGCCTAGCCCATCACTTTTATTCCGTTCATTTATTATTATTATTATTATTATTATTATTATTATTATTATTATTATTATTATTATTATTATTATTATTATTATTATTATTATTATTATTATTATTATTATTGTTATTTATTATTATTATTATTATTTATTATTATTATTATTTTACCCTTTTAAAAATATTTGCGTCGCACGTGACAAACATTTTTAACGAGAGTTAGTTTTTTAACAAAATTTACATTGGATTGAGACAAAATGTCAATGTGGGGAATGAAAATGCTAAAAATTCAATGTTGGAAATCAAATTGCAACAGTTGGTAAACGTTGGGTAACCAAATTGCAATTTGCCCTAGATTCAAAGGCATTGTCAAGTTTTCGGCCTCCATTAAGAAATATTCATCCCCTCACCGAGTGTGCTTGAGCTTGTTGGGACGCTTGTCTCCCAAGCCAAATTGGAAACTTGATTTGCACCCCCTACGCGTAAGAGAGCCTCTATGCTATATAATCTTGAACACTACTCTAGTGTCCAAGTTTTTATACTAGCACTAAGTTCAATTCCTTTTCAATGTGGGATAATCCCACTTTTCTTTTACTTTGAGCATTTATATCTCAACCAAAGTGAGATAACTTCATTTCCTTAGGAATGTGGGATAACTCAAGTTTTTCCCTTTTCAACCCACTTACCTTGAGCATTCATATCTTATTCATCCAACAACCATTTTGGACAAATAAATATTTGATTTCTTGTTCACATGGATTAGAACACAAACACATAAATAATTAAGTAATTTGACAAAATTACCCTTTAGGAAATAATCCACAATTTCCTTCAAAAATACACTATTTTCCAACAATCCCCCACATGAAGGAAATTCATGAGGATTGATGATAAAGTCCGACAGTCGAAAACCTGCATAGGATAGGTAGGGGCTGCCCTTTGAACCTTTCCTTGTAAAAATATATTTACTCTACTCGCTAATCAGTAGACGTGATGTCCTTGAACTACTAGTTTTTTGTGTAGCCGATCATATACTTTACACAGGTATCTCCCTAACACAATTCAGCTCTCATAGCTGTGTCCATTAATGACCCTGAATCACAATGCCTGGTTTTGTGAGAAGGTCTAATAATTGAGCCTCACATAATTCTCCTCGAAGCGGCCTCAACTTCTTTCTCACACATGTGATTCTTTTAAGTAACCCGTTTTACATCGCATAAGAATCATTAAAAGCCATAGGCTTAACCTCATTCATCTCGGGATGTCACTTTAAGGAATGAGTATGTGGTTGACTCCCACAGTGACGCTACAAGTCTTTTAACAGTTAGGTTGTCCCTTTGAACCTAGATCTTGGGATTCCAGTCAGCTAGGTTGGGTTTTCCGCTGTGGTTAGCTTCTCAAGAGGCTTTAATCCCATTCCCAATGTCAACTTTGCAACTATCTCTTTACTTAACCCTTTGGTTAGCGGATCCGTCAAATTATCTTTTGACCTTACATAGTCAATAGATATGGTGCCAGTTGCAAGTAGTTGTTTAATGGTATTATGTCTTCGACATATATGTCTAGACTTACCATTATACATATGACTTTGTTCCCTACCAATCGCAGATTAGCTATCGTAATGTATACAAATTGCTGGCACGTGTTTTTCCCATCTTGAAATATCTTCTAGAAATTGGCGTAGCCATTCGGCTTCTTCACCACATTTATCTAGTGCTATAAAATCAGATTCCATGGTTGATCTGGCTATAACAGTTTGCTTAGAAGATTTCCATGATATAGCTGCACCTGCTAATGTGAATAAATATCCACTTGTAGACCTTGAGTCTTTGATATCTGATATCTAATCAGCATCACTATATCCTTCTATCACCGCTGGATGTCTAGTGTAATGTAATCCAAAATCACGAGTATATCTTAAGTACCTTAGTACTCTTACTATACCCTTTCAATGATTTTTCCCAGAATTACTTGTGTACCGGCTTAATTTGCTAACGGTATAAGCAATATCCGACCTAGTACAACTCATCAAATACATTAGATTTCCAATAATTCTCGAATACTCTAATTGAGACACCGGTTCATCTCTATTCTTTGAAAGATGAAGAATTGGGTCGATTGGAGTACTCGCTATTCCATTGTCATCCTTGCTAAATTTCTCAAGAATTTTATCCACATAATGAGATTGACTTAGTACAAGTCAGTTGGATATTCTAGAAATTTTAACTCCAAGGATTACGTCCGCAAGTCCCATATCTTTCATGTCAAACTTCGAATTCAACATGTCTTTCGTGGATTTGATCATTTTATCACAACTCCCTATGATAAGCATGTCGTCTACATAAAGACACAAAATGACATAGCCATTTTCCGTGGTTTTAGTATAGACACATTTGTCACACTCGTTTATTTTAAATCCACTTTGCATCATGGCATTATCAAATTTTTGATGTCATTGTTTTGGTGCTTGTTTCAAGCCATATAATGACTTTGCTAATTTGCACACCTTATTTTCTTGTCCATGTGCAACAAACCCCTTGGGTTGTTCCATGTAAATCTCCTCTTCTAAATCTTCATTTAGAAAATCTGTTTTTACATCCATTTGATGATGTATTTCATGATTCCTCAATGCGGCAATTGCAAGTACGACTCTTATTGACGTTATTCTCGTGACGGGAGAATACGTGTCAAAATAGTCTAGGCCTTCTTTTTGTTTGTAACCTTTAATTACAAGTCGGGCCTTATACTTATCAATTGTTCTGTCCGCCTTCATTTTCCTTTCGAAAATCCACTTATATCCTAGTAGCTTGCTTCTCGGAGGAAGGTCCACTAATTCCCATGTGTGATTTTGGAAAATAGAATCAATTTCACTTTTAATTGCTTCCTTCCACAAAGGTCCTTCCGAAGAGCTAACGGCTTCTTTGTAACTTTGTGGTTCAGTTTCTACCATATAGGTTAGAAATTCCGGACCATAGGATTTTTCAACCCTAGCTCTTTTGCTCCGTCGAGGTTCCACCTTTACTACTTCACTTTTATCTTGAACGTGTTCTTCTTCTATTGAATCTATAACTCTAGTCGATGAGCTTGCCTCATTTCTTGACTTACACGGGAATATATTCTCAAAGAATGAAACGTTTACAGATTCTATTATAGTATTTTTGTGTATAGCTTCAATTTTCGAATCATACACAAGAAATCTATAAGCACTACTATTATGTGCATATTCAATAAATATGCAATCAACAGTTTTAGATCAAATGTTCACTTTTTTGGGTGGAGGTATGGCTACCTTTGCAAGACACTCCCACACTCTCAAGTATTTGTAACTTGGAACTCTTTCATGCAATAGTTCATAAGAAGTTTTATCTTGTTTCTTTCGAGGTATTTTATTTAACACGTAGTTAGCCAACAACATGGCTTCCCCCCACATGTTATCTGGTAATCCCGAACTCAATAACATGGCATTCATCATTTCTTTTAATGTCTGATTTTTCCTTTCGGCAACACCGTTTTGTTGGGGTGTATAAGGTGCCGAGGTAGTGTGTTTAATTCCACTTTGAGCACATATTGCTTCAAATGGAGATTCATATTCACCACCTTTATCACTTCTTAGCACCTTAATTTTTCGGTTTAATTGATTCTCAACTTCGTTTTTATAGAGAGTAAACTTCTCTATAGCTTCATCTTTACTTTTTAGAAGATACACATAGCAATACTTTGTGCCATCATCTACAAAAGTCATGAAGTACTTATTGCCGCCCCGTGATTGTGTTGATTTAAAGTCACATAAGTTCGTGTGAACCAATTCAAGTGGTTCACTATTTCTTTCAACTGAATGAAATGATTTTCTTATTAATTTTGCTTCTACACAAGTTTCACATATTTGTTTTCAATCAACTTTAAACTTTGGAATAGAATTTGATTTTGTCAAACGACGTATAGAATCAAAATTAACATGTCCAAGTCTAGCATGCCACAAATTAGATGACTCAAGCAAGTAAACGGAAGAGATATTCATTTCATCATCTTTTGGCTTAACCACCATTACACTTAGCTTGAACATACCATCATTGACATAGCCTTTTCCTACAAATATTCCACTCTTAGACAAAGTGACTACATTGGACTCAAACACAATACGGAAACCATGCTTTATCAAAAGCGATCCGGACACCAAGTTCTTCCGGATATCTGGCACATAAAGCACGTTGTTGAGAGTCAACTCCTTCCCGGATGTCATATTCAAGACCACTTTCCCTTCACCTTTGATTTCTGAAGTGGCTGAATTTCCCATGAATATCTTCTCGCCATCCTTAGCAACAAAGGTACTAAACATGTCTTTGTTGGAGCAGACATGTCTAGTAGCACCGGTGTCAATCCACCATTGATTTGGGTTTGAACCCTCCAAATTCACCTCGGATAATCACAACCGCGAGGTGCATCTCGGACACGTCCCTAGCAATGCCTTCCAACATGTTTGCCTCACGAGCCTTCTTGGGCAACTTGCAAGCATGAGCCTTGTGGCCTTCACCACCACAATTGTAACAAGTTCCTAATAACTTCTTCTTGGAAACACCACCATTTGGTCCCAAGTGGGAACGTTTTGAGGTTGACACAACCTTTCCTTTTCCCTTATCAAAGCCTTTGCCTTTGGAGCTTTGACCATGCTCCACCACATTAGCATTAGCCATACTAGAAACAAACTTTTTCTCAACAGCTCTATTGTTCTCTTTAATATACAATCGAAGAATTATCCCTTCAACATCCATTTCCTTTCGCTTATGCTTAATGTAGTTCTTGAAATCATTCCAAGATGGAGGCAATTTTTCAATGATTGCAGCCACTTGGAAACTTTCACTTATGACCATACCCTCGGCATGAATCTCATTCAAAATGGTTTGAAACTCATCAACTTGAGATTTCACACTTTTGCTGTCCACCATCTTAAAATCAAGGAAATGGGCAACAATGAGCTTATTTGTTCCCGCATCCTCAATTTTATATTTGTGTTCCAACGAACCCCATAATTCCTTAGCAGATTTCTTTTCATTGAACACATTGTAAAGAGAATCTGAAAGCGAATTGAGGACATAATTTCTGCACAAGTACTCCCCATGTTTTCATGTTTTAACCGCATCCAACGTTGTAACATTCGTTTCATTCTCACTCACCTTTGGCATATTCTCTTTCAGATATTTAGCCAAATTCAAGGTAGTGAGATAGAAATGCATCTTTTGTTGCTAACGCTTAAAATCGTGGCCAATAAACTTCTCAGGATTTTCAGCATGAGGGGTCGGGATATGAATCGTTGGAGGGTTAGTCACAATAGTCGAGCCACTTCCATTTCCAATTTGGGGTCCAGTTTGGGATCCAATTTGGGTCTCCATGGTGTTGGTATCAATCTGAAACACAACAACTAGTAAGTATAAACAATTTAAATAGGATCTGTAATCGACTCCCTCTGTTAGGGAATATGTCTTAAGATTGTTACAAACTTGTTGAAGGAAAGATTACAGAAAATATAAAACTGAAAATTAATAAACTGAAAATACAAAAGAATAGTCGTTGTGGTTGCACGAGTCCAATGTTAATCACCGTATCCTTAAGACATATTCGTCCCCTCACCGAGTGTGCTTGAGTTTGTTGGGACGCTTGTCTCCCATGATAGAACGTGCGGACCGGGGGCACTTTGCACCTAAGTATCCCGGCGAGCTGAAGAATGCTTGGACAAAATCACCTCTTGTTACTACGGATGCTAGGAGGCCAAAGAAATGAAGAACAATATGCAACAAATGGAATGGAGGAGGATTGAAGTTGCTAGGTGTTTCCTCTGTTGTGTTGTATCTCTTGGTTTTCTCTGTTGTCAACAACTCCATTATATATAGCCTTAAGAATCAAAACTGAAAATTTAGGATTTAATTCAGTATTAATCACCATTAATCCGAAAATAAAACCCATTAAACCGAAAATATTAAACCCATTTAATTTCCGATTTCAGTTTTGATATTCATTTTCTCGGCTGTTACACTTTGGAAATCAAACAGTCATCAATGCTCATGATCTGCTCGGCCGAGCATGCTTGTCCAGAAACTTCTGCCTTGGCCTTGCTCCGGTGAGTCACCTGCAATGCTCGACCGAGCATACCTATTCCATAAATTACACATTCTGTCATGCTCTGCTCGGGCGAGTCACCAACTGGCTTGGCCGAGCATATCAGTCAAAGCTTGGCTTTATTTTTGATTTACAAAATCAAAAATATTAGCAAAAGGTGCGCTTGTCTGCGTAGGCAATTTCAGTGCTACATTGTGTCCATAGGACGCACACATGCACGAGTACGCACCTCGCAAGCCAAATTGGAAACTTGATTTGCACCCCCCTGCGCGCGAGAGAGAGCCTCTATGCTATATATTCTTGAACACTACTCTAGTGTCCCAGTTTTTATACTAGCACTAAGTTCAATTCATTTCCAATGTGGGATAACCCCACTTTCATTTTCAATGTTGAATAACCCCACTTTCCTTTTACTTTGAGCATTTATATCTCAACCAAAGTGAGATAACTTCATTTCCTTAGCAATGTGGGATAACATTTCCTTAGCAATGTGGGATAACTCAAGTTTTTCCCTTTCCAACTCACTTACTTTGAGCATTCATATCTTATTCATCCAACAACCATTTTGAACAAATAAATATTTGATTTCTTGTTCTCATGGAGTAGAAAATAAACACATACACAATTAAGTAATTTGACAAAATTACCCTTTAGGAAATAATCAATAATTTCCTTCAAAAACACACTATTTTCTAACAGAATCGTTATATTCAATGGAACAGTATTGTAAAGATACACTGATGACTATATGGCATTATCATGGAGGTGCTCAAGTTGGTCACGTCGTAAATAACGATTATAAAGTTTATGGTGTGGATGAATTGCGTGTTATTGACAGTTCAACATTAATACTCAATTCTCCAGGAAGTAATCCACAGGGTACTATCATGATGCTCGGAAGGTTAACATTTATTATTCGCCTATGCCATAGTACTATTATCATGGACTTACCATTTCTCGTAGATTTATATGTAGTAAAATGAAAAACTTGTGTTTTTCTTTTTGTTTTTTAACATTTATACTTTCATTGTTATGCAGGTACATGGGACGAAAGATTTTGGAAGAGGGGGATTATTGAAGGAAAAAGTAAAGAGAAAAATAGTATTTTGGAAAAAGGCATAATTATTATTGATTCACAATAGTGTTTATATACAAGTATAACAAGCATACCTTTTGTGTGTAAGTAAGGAAAAGATATACATGAAATAATAAAGAGATTACAGAGAAAATATTTACACAAATCTAAACATATCAGATCAGATTTTCATATCTGCAGATTTTGAAGGGACAACTCGTGACTGTGATGTACCCGATTTTTTTGAAATCAAACGGAGTCGCCACGCCATTTTTGTTTTAAGGGCCAAAACTTTTAAAAATGCCCGAGATTAGAAATTTGGGTTCGGAGGTCACGTTACACGCCGGGAAGGACGTTAGTGTGCACCCGGAATGCCTCGTGAAACGAGTCTTCCAAGCTTAAAAACCATTTGTGTGTGTGTGTGTGTGTTACTTTGGCCAAAATAAGTTGAAACTGAGGAAAGAAAAAATTGGGAATTCTTTATTAGACTTTGGAAAGATCCCATGATTTTTGGTGTGATTTTTGGGTTGAGATTTGACACTCAAAAGATTTTTGGAAGTTGAAAACCATTTCTGCCAGAATGAAAAAGGCAGTGGATACTTGCTTTTGAAATGGACTTTAGGGCTTGAAAACTCCAGAATCTGGGAAAAGTCCGAGAATGAAAAATGTTAAAAACACCTTAAATAAGGTTTCTGTAAAAGAACTTCCCATTTTGGAGATGATTTGAGGGACCAAAACCTTCTGGAAATCTCAGATGTGAGATCTGGATTTCCAGAGACTGATGAACTGACCTTTAAAGAAAAATTTGAAAAATGGAGTTTTACTCACGGAAAAAATAAAGTAAAAATATGTTTGGAAAGCTATGGATGTTGGATACAAAAAGTATTTTGTAGTCAACACCAAATTCCAAGTTTATCTGTGTCCAAAAATTTAGACAATGGACTGAGGTCTTAGAAAATTGCTACTGGACAGCAACTTCTCAAGAAGGAAAATGTGATTTTAAAGGGGGTTTTGCATCCATGCTTGTCCCCATTTCCCTAGGTTTTGATTAGTCTAGACATTTTAGTGGTGATCTACTATATCAAACCATCCTTGGGGTACATTAGGACTTAAGCATTTCATTTGCTCGGGAAGGGGAATTTTGTAGAGATGAAATTAAAGAGAAAAATCAACTAGAGATTTAAAAATGTGGACCATTTGAGATGGTCATTCATGAAGATGAACTTCAAGATGACCATCTTAGGTCAAGACTTAAGTTAAACTAGACATAAAGTTAATCAAAGTGAGAAGAACAAGATGAACAAGAAGTTAAAAGGGAGTTTTAGGGTTTGAAGAAGGAGGGCTTTACCAATGGTGACACCCTATCTTCCTAGGCTTGGAATTTGACTTGAGGAGTATCAAGATTTGGTGTTTGACTTGAGGAGTATCAAGATTTGGTATTTGGATTTGTGTTTGAGTGGATTCAAGGCTTGAATGTGTTTAGGGTTTGATGATAGAGTTGATCAAAGAGAAAACAAGTAGATAACACTTAAGTCCTCTATGTTTTCTCCCTAATCTTCCTCTTGAGTAGTGTTTTAAGCTTGAGCTTGGTGTGTTTAAGAGTGATTTGAGAATGTTTGAAGTGAATTTGGGAAAGGTTCAAGAGAAAATGGTGGCAATCTAAGGATTCCCACTGTTTTCTCTCTATTTTCGCCAGAATACAGCTTCTGTGAGTAAAATGTGTTGTGTAGACTGAGAGAGGAGGGTTCAATTTATAGACCACTGTGAGATACATAGATGTCCGCGCGGATAGGGTTGGTAGCGTGCACTGTTCATCTGCTACAGTGCTGGCTTTTGGACAGGAGGAATATTTTCAGAAAATTCCAGCAGTTTGTGTTTTTCAACTTGCCCAATTCGGATTTTTCCAATTTCTTTTGCTTTTTGAGATTCTTTTCTTGGTTTATCTTTAAATGGCAAACCCTAATCTACCCTTGGTTGGTTAGAAATGTTAGAAATGTTAGAAATGTTAGGAATGTTAAAACTTTCGTTAATTTTCTAACGAAAATACTAACAACTCAAATTGGAGCACTTACAGTAGCCCCTCGGCGACGGCGCTTTCGAAGGAAGCGGGGTCGTCGATAAGAGTAAGGCTCCACATTTGACAAGATGATCAAGTGATCGAGTGGCTGAACCTAGCGATAGGCTACCTACGTATCCCGAATGGGAATCAAGCCGGCCGTAGTTCGGGTCTTTGACCCTGGAGATGATGGCATTTTTAGGTGCCTCGAACCTTGATGAGTTCTGCAGTCGTTTGCTGAAAGAAACTCTGCTGGGGATAAGAGATGACCATTTTGGTCTGGTGGCTGAAATTGTGTATCCGCTCTGCTGGGGATAGGAATGACCATTTTCGGTCTGATGCCTGGAGTTGTGTATCCGCTTTGTTGGGGATAGGGATGACCATTTTCGGTCTGATGGCTGGAGTTGTGTATCCGCTCTGCTGGGGATAGGAATGACCATTTTCGGTCTGATGGCTGAAGTTGTGTATCCACTCTGTGGGATAGGAATGACCATTTTCGGCCCGATGGCCGGAGTTGTGTATCCGCTCTGCTGGGGATAGGAATGACCATTTTCGGTCTGATGGCTGAAGTTGTGTATCCGCTCTGCTGGGGATAGGAATGACCATTTTCGGTCTGATGGCTGAAATTGTGTATCCGCTCTGCTGGGGATAGGAATGACCATTTTCGGTCTGATGGCTGGAGTTGTGTATCCGCTCTGCTGGGGATAGGAATGACCATTTTCGATCTGATGACTGAACCTAGTGATAGGCTACCTACGTATCCTTAAGAGGAATCAAGCCAGTCGTAGTTCGGGTCTTTCGATGCTGACCCTAAGGTGACTATTTTAGGATGTCAACCTAAGATTTGACTATTTTTGGGAAGTCGCCCTAAGATTTGACTATTTTTGGGAAGTCGCCCTAAGATTTGACTATTTTTGGGAAGTCGCCCTAAGATTTGACTATTTTTGGGAAGTCGCCCTAAGGTTTGACTATTTTTGGGAAGTCGCCCTATGATTTGACTATTTTTGGGAAGTCGCCCTAAAATTTGACTATTTTTGGGAAGTCGCCCTATGATTTGACTATTTTTGGGAAGTCGCCCTATGATTTGACTATTTTTGGGAAGTCGCCCTATGATTTGATTTCGGTTTATCGAATCAGAAGATGGTTGTGGTTTGAAAGGTGATTGCGGTTTATCGAATCGAGTCGAAAGACGATTGTGGTTTGAAGGGCGATTGCGGTTTATCGAATCGAAGGGTGACTGCGGTTTATCGAATTTAGGGGATGATTGCAGTTTATCGCTTTCCTAGTGTTGTGTGTGATAGCGTTTTAGGTGCCTCAAGCCTTAATGATGGCGTCTTAGGTGCCTCGAACCTTGATGATGGCGTCTCAGGTGCCTCGAACCTTGATTTGAAATGATTTCCTTTTGATGGTTTGGGATAGATGGTCCTTTGGTGGACTTCATTTGAAGGGATCGGTCTTACGTTTCTTTGCCGAGGAAATGGATGATAATGGGGAAAGAAACGGGATTCCGTTAACTTCGCTGGGGATTTTGTTAGCCTTTGTTGGAGTTTAGTTCAGGAGTATGAACCTAAATTGGGACTTAGTTCAGGAGTATGACCCTAAGTTGAGGTTTAGTTCAGGAGTATGAACCTAAGTGGAGGCTCAGTTCAGGAGTATGAACCTAAGAGGGGACTTAGTTCAGGAGTATGATCCTAAGTTGAGGTTTGGTTCAGGAGTATGGACCTAAATGGGAACTTAGTTCAGGAGTATGATCCTAAGTCGAGGCTTGGTTCAGGAGTATGGACCTAAGTGGGAACTTAGTTCAGGAGTATGATCCTAAGTTGAGGTTTTATACCTGAGGGAGACTATCTGAAGGTGTTCTCGCTGGGGAAGATTCGTGCTTACGAGAACTGTCGGAAAAAAGGGTGACCGTGTTGGACAAGTGACTGGACCTATGGTAGGCTACATAGCTCGTCAAAAAAGGGGGGGGGCGATAACGAGAGGCCACGGGCTTTGTACCCAAGGTTGACTGCTCTTAGGGGAGTCACCCGAGGATTTGACTAAAGCTTACGCTGCTATTTGCGGAGATAGCTAAAGCTATGGGTAATCATGCAATATTTGTGAGTATATGCATATTTTTGAGATATGTTGAAGGACTAACGTACCTTTGCTGTGCTTACCTGCAAGAGAGCAAGTTGCGGGGGTTGTGTGGTAGTTGATAATGTTGAGAGTCTTGATGCATCTTTGAGAACCTGGTGTCTCTGTTCGAACTGTATTTGAGAATTTGGCGTCCCTAACCTGCTTGCCTTTGAGAATTTGGCATCTCTGTCCGAACTGTATTTGGGAATTCGGCATCCCTGACCGATTTGCATTTGAGAACTTGGCGTCTCTGACCGATTTGTATTTTGAGAACTTGGCGTCTCTGACCGAATTGTATTTGAGAACTTGGCGTCTCTGACCGATTTGTATTTTGAGAACTTGGCGTCTCTGACCGAATTGTATTTGAGAACTTGGCGTCTCTGACCGATTTGTATTTTGAGAACTTGGCGTCTCTGACCGAATTGCATTTGAGAACTTGGCGTCTCTGATCGAATTGTATTTGAGAACTTGGCGTCTCTGACCGAATTGTATTTGAGAACTTGGCGTCTCTGACCGAATTGTATTTGAGAACTTGGCGTCTCTGACCGAACGGTAGACACTGGAGGTGGTCTTCATTGGGGGCTGTTTTCATCCATTTGTGGACATTGGAGGTCGTCTTTAGCAAGTTGCGTACGCCGAGCTTGTCTTTGCTAAATCAGATGCTGGAGGCTGTCTTCATCCATTTGTGGACATTGGAGGTCGTCTTTGGTGAAGATCATCCTTGCCGAAAAGGGGGATTTGATTTCACGTTTGAATTCCTGCATTCGTTAGTGAAGAGGAAGATGCATATATGACATTCATGATGACAGATGCATGCATAGAGCCAAAAATGATTGTGAGAGTATCACTGCATATGTTTGCGAGATGATGCATTTACTTACTTTCGAAGATGCACTTAGCCTAAGCTTTTGGCAGGGAATTTATGATCTTCAATCACTTAGGATTGTTCCTATTGATTCAAGTTTTGTGCATGCTACATGAGCCCTGGGGAGATTTTTGTGGGGATGCATGGTGATGAGAGGGGATGTATGTGTCTGGAGACTGTTTGGAACAGATTTTGAGCAAGTGGGGGGGTGAAAGCCCTCGATCGCGGTTTAAACGGCGGTTGTTGATGAGGTTTTGTTAACGGTATCACATGGACCTCAATTTTGATGAGATTGGATTCGGATCCGGATCTTGGTTGAAATTTTCCCTCTCATTCTTGGTCATTTGAGCCGATCTTTGACAGGCCCTAGGGCACGTCGATATGAGTGAAGCTTCTTTCATTTGGGTGAGTCATGACTTTGGCCGAAACCTTGTTCGGGGAATGATTTGATGAAATTGCTAATGCCGGAGAAACCCAGATCTCAAATTCCGATACTACGGGAAGCTGCTATGTACCAAGTTCTGAAGCTGAAATTCTTTCTTGCGACTTGATAAAATTCGGGTCCAAAAGACCAGCTTGACAAAGTCTCCGGATCCTGAGTAGGCAAAGTCCAGATTTTGAAGAAGTGACTTGGCGAATCTATCTCGTAGTGAAGAACCCAATGTGGACCCAAAGATGACTATAGAAGTTCCAGCTTGAAGAGCTGATACAGGAGAACCTGGGAGAACCGCTTAGCAAGCCCCAGTGTGAAGAAATTCAGAGCAGTCCCATTGCAGACAGAGTCATCATGTGGTCGAGGAGGCACCCATCTTTTCAAATCTTAGTCAACCAGTCACTGGACAAGACTCATAAACGTTTATGTGCATGGGCACATCTTTCGAAAAGTGGGAATGAATCCCGATTTTGTGTATACACACTCGCTTTAGGTTTGACTCTTTTGAGAGAGTATAAGCATCACAAGGTGTGGAAAAGTGTATGGAAGCCCCTGCTGACAGAAAGACAGTGTTTGGCTCTATTTTCCTATGATGGAGAGAGAGAAGACTTGTCGAGACACTTGAAAACTTGTCTTATTCATGATGATCACAAGGCTGCTTAAAACCCTTTGTTAATGTTCGGGTTATTCAACCCTTAAATCTGATATGAACAAATATTTTGATTAATCACAAGGAGAAAACCAACTGATATCGAGAATCGAGCTCGGAAGGGCGGAAAGTGTATAGGGACGATCCTTGATGAGACCGGATTTTTTTTGAGATTTCTTTGTGATTTCGACCGGACCATTTCTGGTTGCCTACGTTCCCTCCATTATGAAGAGCTCAGGTCGCCGTAGTTCGGGCTTATCCCGAATGAAGAGAGAATGAGTGTGAAAATTCAAGACTTTGAGGTCTTTAGGGGAATTTGAGGATTGGAGATTTGAATAACATATCCCCTTAGAGTGTCCATGAATGACACAGATGTGAAGCCCCAGTGGGACATCCACGGCAAGTGTTTGTCGAGTAGAAATGAATTATGCTCACATCAGATTTGAATTTGCACAATCTTTGATTGATGATTTTGAACCGAGATGAATTAGATTCCAATTTAAGCAAGCAATGAAGCATTAATTTGATTTAGATCTTAAAGATTTTACGATGAAATTGCTATCCGATAGAAATTGCAGCTGGGTTTCCGGGCTTCGATCGGCCATCGGGTAATTTTGGAAGTTATGACCTCTTAAAGTGAGAGGTCGGCTGGGCCTTTTGCTGACTGAACCTCTAAAGGTGAAAGGTTGGCTTGCAGGGATGTGTTTGGGAAATCTATGGCGGGGAAGATTGATTGCCTCTAAGAATGAGAGGTCGAATTTTGACTTTGGCCAAAGGTGAGGGTAATGGGAGTATCCTCTAAAATCGAGAGGATGGCTTGGGATTGATTTAAGGTAATGGTGAGAGGAAGTCCAAGCTATTGACAACTTTTTGCGATCTTGCGAGAATTCAGGCTCCTTTTTGATCATTGGAGAGCTTCTTGAGAAGTCGGGGACTTTTGAGGATCGACAATTCTTCTTTTTTTTTTTTTTTTTTTTTTTTTTTTTTTTTTTTTTTGGAAGGCTTCCTGAGGAGCTTGGAATTATATCCGAGATTGTGAGGATTTTAAAATCATACTTTTGAGAATTCGGAAGGCCTCTTTGAGGAATTGAGGATTATCTTTCCTTCCTTCACAACTTGAACATTTTATGCATCGCCGACTCTCGACGCTAACTTCTTTGGCGTTGCTTGGACTTCTCTTAATAAGGAGCAAAGGTGATGGCTAAACAGGGTTTCAAAACATGCCGATCTTGAAATGAAAGGGTAGTGTTTAGTGAGGGTGAGGTAATGGCTTTCCTATGGGTGAAAGGCTTCAACCGCAATCCCTACCGGATGACCTGAGATTAAGTCTTCATTGCTTGCTTAAGCTTTAAATGAGAAAAGATCCATGCAAATTCATCGAACAACGAGATGATGAGGCTGATGAAAGGGATGTGAGCATATGAGATGCAAGATGGGGAGTTGGTAAGCCCCAATTTGAGAGGGATATCAATTGATTTTCTCACTCCAATTAATTTAAATATTAACCATTTCAAAGAATTAGTGGTTGAGCAGCACAAGTGATCATCTAGGATAAAACCATTTCAATTAAGCGTAACGTAGGTGTGCAAGTGATGTCTCGAGTCTAGCAAGAAAAGAAGAAAGACTTATATATATATAAATTTTAAATGATAGTTAAGCTATCTTTACACAACATTCGAGGTGGACAAAACCGACAAGTGTCCAAGATGGACTTAGGTGAAAGAAAAATACTAGAACCTACGAAGGTTGACTAAAAGACTATTTTAGAGATAGGTAGCCCCTAGTCTAGCCGCTCTTTGCTGTTGGACCATGCATCCATTCTTCGATGCTGGAGACGGGAGCTATCGCAGGTCTTCCCATCCGGACTTCTTTGTCAGCTTCTTGCTCAATCCAACCATTTTCCTTGCCTGTGATGGTTCATCGACCTCGCAAAGGGGTGAGTCAAATTCCATTATGTTCCCAAGTCTTGAACCACCAAACTCGATCATGTGGACATTCATGTTGTTTTTTCTGGGGAGCGGGTTATTGATAGTATTAGGCCCTTCAGGAACCTCTAACCTCCCTTGTTCACTCAAACTTTGGATTGCCTTTTTCAGGGGGACGCAATCATCTGTCAAGTGCCCGTGGTACTGATGAAAGGCACAATGCTTGGAGGTATCCAAAGGAGCATTGGGGTTTCTAGGCTGATAATTTTCCAAGGGCCGGAGCAAACCTTCTCTCACCAAACCTCTGAAGATATCACTCAAAGGCATCCCAAAGTTTCTCAAGTCTTGGAGCCGGATCCGGATGCATCGGGTTTCTTGGGAACAAAGGAAGTGGCATTGTTACGATCTGTCCCGCATAGCTAATCACTTCTTTACCTTTTGGTTGGGCGGGAGCCGTGTTGGAGGTGGAAGAAACCCGATATCCGTAGCGGGTGCGGCGGTCGGTTGCTGATTGTAAGCCTTTTCGAACTTAGCCCGGAATTAACCATTGCACGCAAGTCGCCGTAGGGGAAGTGAGCGAGGGAAGCTCTCAAATGCGGCTTCAAACATGACTGAAAGATGTCTAACCGCTCTTCGTCGAGAGGAGGAATGGCCATTTCACCGAGCTTTAAGTTCCACCTTTTATAGAAATCCCCAATATTCTCATCGTATTTGCACCGTTGTCTGCAGTGTCAACTCTGTTTGTTTCCCATTCCAAGTTGGCTTTATACTTATCTCGTGAAAGTACCGGTAACTGTTCCCAAGTAGCCCTAGCTTCAGCCGCAATCGGAAAAACCATTTCAAAGCCCCCGACTTCAAAGAGAGATCAAGTAGTCGCCAACCGCTGGTTTGTGCATCCCTCGCTTTCATTGCCAAAGTATAGGTGTCCAAGTGAGTTTTAGGGCACGCACTTCCATCAAACACTTCGAGATTGGGCATCACGAACTTGTGAGGCGAGGGTACAATTGAGTCGGGATCTCGTAGGCCGAAGAGCAAGGTTCTTTTGACGGCCAATTCAGCGATCTGCGCTTTCATTTCCTTGTGTTGCTCCATAAACCAAGCCAATTGGGGATCCAAAGGTGGAGCGGGAATGCCTGAGCCGATATTTGAGCTAGGAAGAGGACTAACTGTTGGTGGTGCATTGGCGGAAGGAATACCATATCCCGGAGCATAGGTGACAACCTGTCCTTGGCCCAAATTACCCTGGGGAGTGTAGGTAGGAGCTTGGGCAAAGGGATAGAACCCGGCTGACTTCTTTGTTGGCTTCCAATCGGCAGAGAAGATGGAGGCGGATCTCGAGGTAGCCGGATAGCTCGGATTTCCGGGCGAGGCCCGTAAGTGGGGCTTGGAAAAGTGCGGGCCGCCGTCCCTGGTCGTTGAATTGCATGGCCGCTCGCGGGCGAAGGTGTGTAACCAGGGGGATACTGCGGTCCTGGTGATTCGGATGAAACCGGGATGGAGGCTTGATAACCCATAGAAGTCTGAGTGAGACATGGATTTGTGAAAGTTGTGTGAGGAGCAGCTGAGCTAGCATCATTCTGAGGAAGGGCTCCTGACTGTGGCCCGTGAACTGCATCGTGGCGGCATTCCAAACCGTTGCCGTGAAGGTCCTGGATTGATCGGTTCCAAACCGAGGCGGATCCCCATTTGCCGTGGCATTCCGAGGCACCCCAACCATGAGTAGACATTCCGTATGCGACTTTGTCCCCACCGAGTTATCGCGAACCGACTCGTCCGTCAGCCGCATGGATCCAGTGGTCTCAGTGGGGAGCCTGGTCGACCCGAAGATCGAGGATCATGGGTTCTGGTAGTGGTACCATAGGAGGTGGGCGGTGGCATCCTGGAGTAATCAGGGCGACTGAGAGTGGGATTGGCATCCTCTTCTTCTTCCACGGTGAAGGTGCCATCGGGGTTGAGGCTGGCGGCCAAACCATGGCTTTTAATAGCCTCCACAAGGCTATTCAGCTGTGCTTCCTGTTGTAACCTCATCTGTTCGGCTAACTGATTCCATTGCGGTTCTGTTTGAGGAGTCCTAGGAGGCGGAGTGACGTTGTCCCCATCGTTACCAGCTGATGCAGACATTCTGAAACTCGGAGTTGGAACAAACGGTGAAGCTGACGATGCGCTTGACTCTTCCCAACTGATCAAACGGTGACCCGATGCCCGAAATCAAGCTTTGTGCAGAGCTGCGGGGGGAAAGACACGAGGGTTCAGATGTTTGGGAATTGAAGGTGGGTAGGTGTTTGGGCTTTGGGCTCATGCAACATGCAGTTATTTGTTCTTGTTTACTTAAAACATGTTTTATTAACCTAATCGGTTGGAAAAGATTGCTCTTCTTTTCGCAAACTACTGGGATCTGGATCAGCCGGGCCCCGTCACTACGTCTATAAGCCCCTCGTATTCCACCCGTATTTCGACCTCCCAGTGGGATGCCCCGGCGAGGGTCCTATAGGGCAAGCGGGTCCCACCGACCGAAAGAAAACGATTCTAAAAGTCCGCGGGTAATCGAGTCTTAACGAGCATTCGATGTAAATTACGGACAAAGCCGACGTCAAAAGTCAAGATCATGTCCGGCTCGACGAAAAGTCCGCATGATTTGGACCGATAAGCGTCCACAATTGATCTTGACTTGTCGTCGGTTAAGCCGTAATTAGGCATGGAATAATCATTAATCCTTGATGACTCATGTCATGCTTTGGGAGTCGTGTATAATTTGTGCCGCCGAGCCGAAGTCAAGGCGCCTAGGTCAATATCTTGGTCAAAGTCTGCGGCGGAAAACCGGCAGAGCTTCGACCGATTAGGTCCCCGAAAGATATCGAGTCGGTGTGCCGACAAAGGCTTGAAAGGAAAGGTCTATACACGTACAGGCATGACACGACTGACTAAAAACCAACCGGGTCTCGGACAAAGTGTGTCACGGACAAGTGCATGGTCGACACGAGGCTCCATGGGATGTTTGGGTAGTCCTGTGCTTGCACCGAGAGACGTAATAAGACCAAACGGGCCGCGACAAGGATTTTCCCGGGTTAGGGACGTAGTGTGCAGTGTAAGGTCACGTGCGCGTAGTGTGCAAGCAGTCTATCTTCTTTTTCTGAGTAAAATAGAAATTTTTCATGTGTCTTAAAAAGAATGATGCATGATTTTTTTTTTGAAAATTTTCTTTTTTTTTGAAACTCTTTTTTTTTTAAAAATTCTTTTTTTTTTTTTTTGAAATTTTTTTTTGAAAGTAAATGCACACATAAGCATATAATTCAAAATTCAAGGCAACGAGTCCGACAGTCAAAATTTTGACTTTTTTCGAGGCGGCCAAAACAACACGAAAAATGTGCAAACCCGATACACACACACAAAAACAAACGGTTTCAAATGCCGGGACGGAAGCTTGACCCTCAAAAGCTTTTTTTTTTTTTTTAAACAATGATACCGGTACGTGGGATTGTTAAACCACAATTTATCCCCGACTCGTGTTAGGAGGCGATAACGGAAAGTTTAATGGTTTCCACCAATATACCAAATATCATTTTTTTTTAAAAAAACTTATTTAATCCCCAGCGGAGTCGCCACTGTGATGTACCCGATTTTTTTGAAATCAAACGGAGTCGCCACGCCATTTTTGTTTTAAGGGCCAAAACTTTGAAAAATGCCCGAGATTAGAAATTTGGGTTCGGAGGTCACGTTACACGCCGGGAAGGACGTTAGTGTGCACCCGGAATGCCTCGTGAAACGAGTCTTCCAAGCTTAAAAACCATTTATGTGTGTGTGTGTGTGTTACTTTGGCCAAAATAAGTTGAAACTGAGGAAAGTAAAAATTGGAAATTCTTTATTAGACTTTGGACAGATCCCATGATTTTTGGTGTGATTTTTGGGTTGAGATTTGACACTCAAAAGATTTTTGGAAGTTGAAAACCATTTCTGCCAGAATGAAAAAGGCAGTGGACACTTGATTTTGAAATGGACTTTAGGGCTTGAAAACTCCAGAATATGGGAAAAGTCCGAGAATTAAAAATGTTCAAAACACCTCAAATAAGGTTTCTGTAAAAGAACTTCCCATTTTGGAGATGATTTGAGGGACCAAAACCTTCTGGAAATCTCAGATGTGAGATCTGGATTTCCAGAGACTGATGAACTGACCTTTAAAGGAAAATTTGAAAAATGGAGTTTTACTCACGCAAAAAATAAAGTAAAAATATGTCTGGAAAGCTATGGATGTTGGCTACAAAAAGTATTTTGTAGTTAACACCAAATTCCAAGTTTATCTGTGTCCAAAAATTTATACAATGGACTGAGGTCTTAGAAAATTGCTACTGGACAGCAACTTCTCAAGAAGGAAAATGTGATTTTAAAGGGGGTTTTGCATCCATGCTTGTCCCCATTTCCCTAGGTTTTGATTAGTCTAGACATTTTAGTGGTGATCTACTATATCAAACCATCCTTGGGGTACATTAGGACTTAAGCATTTCATTTGCTTGGGAATGGGAATTTTGTAGAGATGAAATTAAAGAGAAAAAACAACTAGAGATTTAAAAATGTGGACCATTTGAGATGGTCATTCATGAAGATGAACTTCAAGATGACCATCTTAGGTCAAGACTTAAGTTAAACTAGACATAAAGTAAATCAAAGTGAGAAGAACAAGATGAACAAGAAGTTAAAAGGGAGTTTTAGGGTTTGGAGAAGGAGGGTTTTACCAATGGTGACACCCTATCTTCCTAGGATTGGAATTTGACTTGAGGAGTATAAAGATTTGGTGTTTGACTTGAGGAGTATCAATATTTGGTGTTTGGATTTGTGTTTGAGTGGATTCAAGGCTTGAATGTGTTTAGGGTTTGATGATAGAGTTGATCAAAGAGAAAACAAGTAGATAACACATAAGTCCTCTACGTTTTCTCCCTAATCTTCCTCTTGAGTAGTGTTTTAAGCTTGAGCTTGGTGTGTTTAAGAGTGATTTGAGAATGTTTGAAGTGAATTTGGGAAAGGTTCAAGAGAAAATGGTGGCAATCTAAGGATTCCCAATGTTTTCTCTCTATTTTCGCCAGAATACAGCTTCTGTGAGTAAAATGTGTTGTGTAGACTGAGAGAGGAGGGTTCAATTTATAGACCACTGTGAGATACATAGATGTCCGCGCGGATAGGGTTGATAGCGTGGACTGTTCATCTGCTACAGTGCTGGCTTTTGGACAGGAGGAATATTTTCAGAAAATTCCAGCAGTTTGTGTTTTTCAACTTGCCCAATTCGGATTTTTCCAATTTCTTTTGCTTTTTGAGATTCTTTTCTTGGTTTATCTTTAAATGGAAAACCCTAATCTACCCTTGGTTGGTTAGAAATGTTAGAAATGTTAGGAATGTTAAAACTTTCGTTAATTTTCTAACGAAAATACTAACAACTCAAATTGGAGCACTTACAGTGACGTCTGGGACGACTCGACCCTGATGTTGCTGCCTCTGAATCTGTCGTCCCCCATATGGGGAATACTTGGTCTAGGCTGGGATGACTCGTCCCCAAGGAAGGATCTGCTGTATTCTTGATCTTTTGTATTCTTATCACGATCCCGCAAGATGGACGATCCGCGGAGAAGACCAATCTTGGACATAAGAGGAACAAGCCGAGCACGAGGAAGAGGTTTTGTTAGAGCATCAGCTAGTTGCTCCGATCCCGAAATATGTTGAACCCGAAGTTGCCCATGTTGTATTTGTTCTTGAACAAAATGAAAGGCAAGGGCTAAATGCTTCATCCTTGAGTGAAAAACAGGGTTGGTAGAGTAGTGTGTAGCACCAAGATTATCACAGTATATGACGGGTGCGTTTTAAAGAATAACACCAAGCTAAAAAAGAAGATTTCGAATCCAAATAACCTCAGCAGTGGCATCAGCTATGGCATGAAACTCAGCCTCACTCGAAGAACAAGCAAGTGCCTTTTGCTTTTTGGAGGACCAAGCAACCAAATTTCAGCCAATGTAGATAAGAAAACCGTAGTGGAAATGTAATCATCCTTATCACCAGTCCAGTCCGCATCACAGAAAGAGTGACGAGTGAATGGGGAGTCACGATAAATTTGGATACCAAAATCCAAAGTCCCATGAAGATAACGGGACGCTTAAGATCAACCCAATGAGTGGTTTGAGGATGTTGCATAAACTGAGCCAGCTTTTTAACCAAAAAGGCTATATCAGGACGAGTGATGGATAAATACTGAAGACTACCAACAATAGCCCGATACTCAGTGGGATTACAAATAGCTGTAATCGGATGATGAGAGAGAGGAGGATAAGTAACCATGGGTGTGATTGAAGGCTTGGAATTAGACATATTGTGACGAGAGAGTAGATCATAAATATATTTAGTTTGAGAAAGAATAAGACCATTGGAGTTTGGAGTGACCTCAACACCTAGAAAATAGGAGAGGGGACCTAGATCTTTGAGAGAAAAACGAGAAGAAAGATGAGAAATAAAGGTAGAAAGAAAGGAAAGGGAAGGACCTGTGACAATAATGTCATCTACATAGACCAAGAGAAAAAGAGTTTGCGAATTTTGGGAGAAGATAAAGAGGGAGGAATCAGCAATGGAATTATGGAATCCATAAGTGTTGAGAAAATTTTTAAGTTCCGTGTACCACGCTCTAGGAGCCTGTTTGAGGCCATAGATAGCCTTGTGAAGATGACACACATGAGACGGACATGAAGTATTAGTGAAATCAGGAGGTTGGGACATGAAGACGGTTTCACTAAGATTTCCTTGTAAGAAGGCGTTATTAATATCAAGCTGACGAAGATTCCAACCATGATAAAGAGAAATAGATAAGATAAGACGAACCGTGACAGGTTTCACAACAGGGCTGAAGGTCTCCGAATAATCAACATCGGGGCGTTGGTGGAAGCCCTTGGCTACAAGACGAGCCTTGTACTTCTGGATAGTATTGTCTGGGTTATACTTAATCCGAAATACCCATTTAAATCCAACAATATTTGGGGTGGTGGTAGCAGGAACCAAGGACCATGTGTTGTTATGGGTAAGAGCTGCGATCTCCTCGCACATGGCAGCCTTCCAATGCGGAGAGGCTAGGGCCTGTTTGGTAGAGGTAGGCAAACTGGTGAGGGTGGAGAGGGAGATAAGGTTGGCATATTTAAGGTTATGTTTGATGATATTATTGGATAGCCGGGTGGTGATAGTGCGAGGTGGGGGCGAAGGTGGGGGTAGTGAGGGAGCTGTGGACGAAGGTGTGGGCTGGGAGGGAATATGTTCGACAGTGGAGGATGGAGGGGAGGTAGGAGAGGCAGGGAGGGAGGCAGACAGATTAGGTGGAGAAGTTGTAGAGAGAGTAGGGGCAGGAGAATATGGGACAGAGGAAGAAGAGAGAGGAGCAGGCTGTTGGGAAGGTTAGGGTGGTTCAGGGTGAAGAACAGGGAGAGAAAGGGTACAACATTGAGAGAGAGAAATGGGTGGAGTGGGCAGAGGAGTGGAGGCAAGAGTAAGGTAAGGAAAGGTATCCTCAACAAACTTAACATGTTGAGAGGTGTAAATACGGTTGGTAATAGGTTCTAGGCAATAGTATGCGCTTTGAGTAGGAGAGTATCCTACAAAAACACACGGGACGGAGCGAGGAGCAAGCTTATGAGGAGTATAGGGGTAGAGCCATGGATAGCATAGGCAGCCAAAGGAACGAAGTTTGGTGAATTAGGATGTTTTTGAAATAGGCAAAAGTAGGGTGAGTCATTGTGAAGAGTGGGTGTGGGAAGTCGGTTGATCAAATAGGTGGCAGTGATAGATGAAGGCATAAGTCCAGAATTTTAATGGAAGTTTGGCATGGGTGAGAAGAGTTAATCCCGTTTCGACGATTTGACGATGGCAACGCTCGACATAACCATTGTGTTCGGGTGTGTGAGGTAGAGAAGTGAGATGAGAAATACCATTTTCAGTAATAGAAGGTGTGGGTTTGAGGTATTCACCTCCATTGTCAGAAAATAATTGAAGAATGGGTTTGTTGAAGAATTTTTCAACAAGGGCCTTAAATCTGTTAAAGGTGGCGAATGTATCGGATTTGTTTTTGAGAGGATATAGCCAAATATACTTGGTAAAGTGATCGACAAATATTACATAGTATTTAAAATTGTCATGAGAGAGAATGGGAGACGTCCATACATCCGAAAAAACAAGTTCAAGAGGAGCAGCGGAAGTAAGAGAGGAAATATCAAACGGCAATTTATGACTTTTATTGATGTCGCACGAATTACAATTGGAGAAAGAACTAGATTGAATAGAAAGTGAAAAATGCTTATTCAAAAAAGAAATGATAGGGGGAGCAGGATGCCCCAAACGATAATGCCAGGAATGAGTTGATGTGGTTGTGCCAAGAAGAGCTTGTGGTGACGAAGAGTGCCAAAGATAGACTCCTTGATCATTTGTTCCGTGGAGGAGGATTTTGTGTGTCGAGAGATCCTTAACAAAAAAGGAGGAATGTGAGAATTCAACGAAAGCATTGTTATCTTTACAGAATTGAGAGACAGATAAAATATTACGCGAAATAAGAGGAACATAAAGAACATTGTTGAATTGAAGAGTTTTGTGAGAGGAAGAGAGAGAGAAAGAACCTATTTCAGAAATAGGGAGAGAAGAGCCATCGCCAATAAGCACATCGTCACAGCAATTATACGGGTGATGAAGGGAGAGGTTGGTGAGGTCATTGGTAAGGTGGTGTGTGGCACCACTATCAAGGAGCCAAGAGGTGGGGTGGGAGTGGTTGGTAGTAATAATATATAGTGTGGGCTTGAGGTTGTGAGTGGGTGGGATTAGGACGAGACTGGCTAGGAGAATTGTTGAAGGACGAAAAGACCACAGTAGGATAATCACGTTTGAAACGATTACATTGAGAAATAACATGCCCAACATATTTGCAATATTGGCACTTACCCTTAAATGGATTCGAGGGAGGGTTGGATGGAGTTGGAAGGAGAGGCGGAGCAGAGAAAGGCTGTGGTGAAAAGGTGGACTTTGGACGACTGTTGGGACGGCTAAAGTTTGGGCGAAAGGTGGCAGCATGGGCAGTAGTAGGGAAGGGAGTTTGGGAGGGTGGTTGCTTCAAGGTGAGCTCATGGTGTATAAGTTTCTCATGAAGAGATTCGAATGAGATGAGAAGATCACGGGCACGAACGGAATCGATAACATGTTTATAGGTTTCATAGTCAAGGCCTTTAAGGGTTTTGGCAATTATGTCTTCGGGATCCATGGGTTTCCCGAGAATGGCTAGTTTGTCGGTGCAAGTTTTAATGGAGTGTATGTATTCGGCAATGGTTTGGGTAGTCTTGGTTAGGGAGTCAAGGTTATCCTTAACTTGAAGAATATGACCCCTAGAAGGATTGGCATAGGTAGTGCGGAGGTGAGTCCAAATTTCATTAGAGGTCTTGGCTTGGAGAACAAGAGGAGAAACAGTGGTGTCTAGAGTACCTAGAAGAGCACCAAGAAGGAGGCGGTCTTGGCGACTCTAAGTAATGAATGCCGGATTATCTGCCTCACAGTTGTTTGTGGTGATTTTAGGAGGAGGTGCGGGGTGAGAGCCATCCACAAACTTCAACAAATCAAGACAAAAAAGAATGGATTCGACTTGGGTAGCCCAAGGAAGATAAGTTAAGGGTGTGAGAGTGATACAGTTGAAAAGATTGACAAGGATTAGAGGAGAGGTTGGTTCAGCCGGATTAGGGATGATGGAAGATTGCATGGCCATGGAGGAGAAGAGGAGGGGGAGGGGCGGCGCTAGGGTTGGGGTGAATAGGTCAGCCAAAAAGAAGTAGAGAGGAGGTGGATCGACTTACTGCTCTGATACCATAAAGAGAAAAATAGTATTTTGGAAAAAGGCATAATTATTATTGATTCACAATAGTGTTTATATACAAGTATAACAGGCCTACCTTTGTGTGTAAGTAAGGAAAAGGTATACATGAAATATTAAGAGATTACAGAGAAAATATTTACACAAATTTAAACATATCAGATCAGATTTTCGTATCTGCAGATTCTGAAGGGACGACTCGTGACGTCTGGGACGACTCGTCCCTGATGTTGCTGCCTCTGAATCTGAATCTGTCGTCTCCCATATGGGGAATACTTGGTTTAGGCGGGTAAGAATCTGCTATATTCTTGATCTTTTGTATTCTTATCAAGAAGTTAATGTTTGGATCCATTTCTATTTCGGGTTCAATTCCCTGTGGTTCTCCTTACTCTTATTTGTTTTGTGATCATGATAAAAAATAATTAAATAAGGAATTGGGCACATGAATAATGGCAGGCTGATGGCTGATCCAACTATAATGAGCTTGTACCATATTTATGTTCCCATAAAAATAAAAATACGTGAGAAACACTGTCTATCCCCAAAAGTAGGACTATTTAGCGCATATGTTTAGAAATTTTAACCATATTACCCAATTTTTTTAGAATAATGAGTGCGTATTTAAATTTACAACAATTAAACTGTTAAAATACAAGTGAATGGTTAAAACTGAAGTTTGACCAAAGTAATGTGGTTAAATCAAAACTTCGAAAAACAGAGTGGACTTTAGAATTTAGATGTATTTTGAATTTGAAATTCTATCCATTCCACTTTGAGTAGCATTAAAGTTACAAAAATATCCTACAAAATTTTGATTACAAACATTGTTGGAATAAAATGATTTGATGCAATGGTGGATCCAAAAATTTTTTGTTAGTGTGGCCCAAATTTTTTAACGTCATCGTTCATAGTATTTGAAATGCAATTTTTTTTTTTCTTGCTATTACCAAAGTTTTACTTGAAAACACACCTAGAGCTAATTTTTGTTGGAGCCTTTAAAAATTGTGCATGGAGAGAGAGAGAGAGAGAGAGAGAGAGAGAGAGAGGAAGTGCGAGGCTGCAGATATAGAGGAACGAGAGGGTAGACTTAATTGTTTTTATCGTATTCAAATGTTATTTTTACCTTTGCATTAGAACTTATTCAATTTTATTGTAATTCAATTTTATTGTAAGACAATAATATAATGGGTCATTGCCTTATAAGTTCTTTTTTTTTTTTTAAATCTATGCTCAATAAGTTCTTTTTATGATGTTGTATTATGTTTCGAAAATAGAACATCAATTAAGGCCATAATACTACATTTCGACGGCCGCAGGTGATCGGAGTCCGAAGCCCATGGACCGGCGACCAGCGGCCGAATTCCGGCCAAAATTGCCGGATTTCGATGAAAATTGACCGGATTCCGGCAAAAATTGACCGGAATCCGGCATGCGACGATAGCAGACGGCGGCGGCGGAGCTGGGCTGTGGCGGAGGCGGTGGTGCGAATGCAGTATTATGATTTTAAACTACTGCATAACTAAATGTTGTATTATACATAATACAACATGAGAACTTATGAGACATTTCAATACAATGAGAAACTTAGTGAAAAGTGATTTGTTTCAAAAAAAATTTATGGGACAAATTCCCTAATATAATAGACACACAATTTGAAAATTTAGTTACAAAGTTATGATAGTACTCCCTTTTATAAAAAATAACTTCGCCTTTTAACTTAAGAGCATTTAAATGTCATTTTTATCCTTTTATTGAAACTCACTTTATTTAATTAATTGTTTTCTTGTGAGATAATTATGTAAGCACAAAATCTGGGAAGAAACGTGTTTCTCCGTCGCGTATGGAGAAACAGGGCTTGGTTTGTCGCGCGACATACTTAGCCACAACAACTGGATATCACTTCCTCAGTTTCTGGATATCCAGAACATTGCATATGGATATCCAGAAGCTTTGAAAAGGATATCCAGAAACCAAAATATTTTTTCTGGATATCCTTTCCAAAGCTTCTGGATATCCATATTCTATGTTCTGGATATCCAGAAGCTTTAGAAAGGATATCCAGAAAAAATATTTTAGTTTCTGGATATCCTTTTCAAAGCTTCTGGATATCCATATTCAATGTTCTGGATATCCAGAAACTTTGAATAGGATATCCAGAAACTGGTTATGTATGTCGCGCGACAAATCGAGCCCCGTTTCTCCATAAGGGACGGAGAAACGCGTTTCTCAGCAGACCTACTCTTATGTAAGGGAGAGACACGCTTAATATGGGTAATTTTGCTACTAAATTATAATATTATTTTTTCTTAAAATTGATGAAAAGTCAAAAAGTAACGGTTATTTAGTTTTTCTTAAATTAGTTAAAAGTAGGAAAAGACGAATATTTTGAACAGGAGGAAGAGCACAACTATCTCCGTTTGAAAACGAATGTTAAAAAAAAAAAAAAATCAAATTTACTCTTGGTTAACAATAAGTTAAAATAAGTTTTGGATATTCATTTAATAATGTTCAAAGAAAAATCAAATTTGCTTTTGATTAACAATAAGTTAAAATATTTTTTGGATATTTATTTTAGTATAGAGGAAATAAGTTTTATCTAACCTTGCTTTAACTAAAAACCAAAAATAAAATAAAATAAAAAATCAAAGTAAGTGTGGGCATGCTCATCTAAGAGTGAAATCATCGCTGATTGAATATTGCGTTTATAGATTTCATTGTCCATTAATTAAATATCCAATTATACATTTTCGATCGTAGTAATTGTAATCAAAATTTTTGTTAGAAGTTTTCATAATGTTAATCTTGGCATTGCTCTTCCACGTTTACCTATTTTTTGGGGTTTCCCACACTGGTTGACATTAATGCCCCATATTGGTTGGTTTTCAATACCCATAGTCTATATTTGGACCAACCCTATTTAGATTTCTACACTTTCCCTACTCCCTCCCTCAAAGCTGCATGCAAAAAGGTGGCATCAAGACTTCTATTCAACTGATTATGACTGTGAATCTTCCTTCCGTTAGAACATGTGACTTGATTATATAGTTATATACTCAAAAAGGGTTTTCCCTAGTTTTGCCCCCACATATGGTTTGATGACTTTGATGCCCCATAATACTACTAGACATTGAACTCCAAAATTAGCCAAGCAAAGCAATGGGGCCATTTAACTCCTTTGACGTTACCAAAGACATTTTGGTCAAGCGACATTCGTAATCTCGATAAAAGTTTCTCCTTACGGGAGGTTTTGTGTTCGAAACTCACAAACCCCATAAAGGCAAGTCGTATCACTGGTTTGTTTCCAATAGACTAAGCAGTATTATCAAAACGATTCAAGTGTAAATATTGTAATAGCTTAATGCATTTATTGAAAAAAAAAAACTTTTAGTACTAAAATATTAAGAAATTTTCGGTTTTGGCCTCGATCTCATCCCCACTTTTTTGAGAAAAAAATTATACTAATTTGTAATTTTAATCCTCTTCCTAGTTATTTTCTTTTTAAATAATGAATTTTTTATTGATAAATAACATAATCCATTACAAGAAGGGGCGGATCTAGCCGTGTTGAAGCCATGTTGTGGAGGGTTTATTGACTTTTGTAATTTTTACAAATTGATCATTTGCAATATTCGAATTTACTATATTTACTCCCCAAAAAAGAAAAATTCAAGGGAGTCTAGATCCGCCACTTATTTATACAAGAGAGACACTTTAAAGTGCATTTAGGGGGACATGAGATTGAACCCTTAACATTTCACATTAGGAAAAATATTGAATAACGTTTGAGTTAGATCTCTTTCTAGCACTCTCTTTCTAGCTTATTGTATGTATATTGTTATGTAACATTTTACGTCTAAAATAATTTCGGACTCCATTCTTGTTTCGTTGACGTGCAAAGGAGACTAACCAATAAGTGGAAGGGAAAGAGCCATGTTGGTAAAGGAATGGGTTGGGGCGTAGGTATGGGAGAGAGTGGGAAGGTGTGATGCCCTTGATTATTAAACAAACTCTTTACTCTTTATTCTGCTTGCACATCAACGGTAAAAAAAAAATTAAAAAAATCAGGCATGGCATGAACATGAATTCAACAAATTTCAGCCATTGATTATTAAACAAACACTTTACTCTTCAGACTATAAAAGCTGATGAACTCTTCCTTGGGTCAATACAAAAATTCCATTATGGGTTGGAGTTGGAGACCATGGAGATTGATTTATGGTGTTCTTCTTCTTGGACTCATCTTCCTTCATCATTCTTGTCATTCCGAAAAAGGTTATCATGTTTTGCTTTTAGAATATTCATGCCACTTCAAATTAATACTTTCTATCTATAGGTTTGTTATAATATTAATACTTGCGATAAAGATTTATTTAATTGTCTTTGTCATTAATGCAGCTCCATATCCAACCTTTGCCAAAAATGCCACAGAAGCTCCGCTAAGCTTATACTACGACTACATCATCATTGGCGGTGGAACCTCCGGCTGTGCATTAGCCGCCACACTCTCAGAAGGTGCCACCGTACTCCTCCTCGAAAGGGGTGGTTTACCGTATGGAAACCCTACCATCACCAACCGCACAGGCTTCAGGGCCACCCTGAACAATGTCTCCCCCTTCTCCCCCTCCCAAACGTTTGTATCTACCGATGGTGTCGTCAACCACCGAGCCCGTGTCCTGGGCGGTGGGACCGCAATTAACGCCGGGTTTTACACCCATGCGGACCCCAACTTTTTCACTGGACAAAGTTGGGACATGAAAGTGGTGGAGGAATCATATGAGTGGGTTGAGAGAAAGTTGGTGTTTAAGCCGCAAGTGTTGCAGTGGCAATCCGCGGTGAGGAATGGGTTGTTAGAGGCGGGAGTTACTCCCGACAATGGGTTTACTTATGAACATATCAATGGAACTAAAGTTGGTGGGATCATTTTCGATGAAACCGGGTATAGACACACTGCTGCTGATTTATTAGAGTATGCTAATCCAAACAATATTAGCTTGCTTCTATATGCAACAGTCCATCAAATATTATTCACTACTACAGGTATGACACCCAAACTAGCTACTCCCACCATCAAAACAATAAATGTTATACTTTGATATTTTGTTGTCAACTTAATTATTTTTTCTTATTTATGAAAATATTGGATACTGCAGGGCAAGTAAGACCAAGAGCAAATGGAGTAATCTTCAAAGACAGCAAAGGGAACAAACACATAGCCTACTTGAACCAGGATTCAGGTATGAGGAATGAGATCATATTATCGGCCGGAACTCTAGGAAGCCCCCAGCTGTTGTTGTTGAGTGGTATTGGGCCTTCTGATCATCTCAAAGCCCACGGGATCGAGGTCGTATTGGATCAGCCAATGGTGGGCCAAGGCTTATCTGACAACCCCCAAAGTATGATCATAGTACCTTCTTCTAGGGCTGTTGAATTCTCTCTTGTTCAAGTTGTAGGAATTACCCGGTTTGGTAGCTATATTGAAGCAGCAAGTGCCCCAATTAATGTGCAGACCGCGATTAATAACCTTGGACTCTATTCGGCCCAGGTATGTTATATGTTTCTGTGCATTACAAAGGCTCGTATACTTTTTCAATCCTACGCATATATATATTGATCGCTGAAAATTTCATACCTACATCTTGCAGGGTTATATAGTGCCTCCTTTGCCTCCTATTTTTAGCCATGGATTTAATCCATATCTAGCCTCCTTCGACAATGTCGGATTCATAACCCAAAAAATTGTAGGTCCATTCTCTAAAGGCAGTCTACAACTCCAAACAACAGACCCCGAAGATAACCCTACAGTCACTTTCAACTACTTTCAAGATCCCCGAGATCTAGAGAGATGTGTTCAAGGCATAAACATCTTAAGAAGAGTGATAGATTCAAAGGCATTGTCAAGCTTCCGACCTCCATTTGTGACATCACGAGTTCTAATGAACTTTATGCTAACTCTTCCAACAAACTTAAGACCTAGGCATGTTGAATCGTTGTATTCAATGGAACAGTATTGTAACGATACAGTGACGACTATATGGCACTATCATGGAGGTGCACAAGTTGGCCACGTGGTCGATAATGATTATAAAGTTTATGGTGTGGATGCACTGCGTGTTATTGATAGCTCAACATTGCTCAACTCTCCAGGAACTAATCCGCAGGCTACTATCATGATGCTAGGAAGGTCAGTACTACCTTCGTCCTCCTGAAGTAGGGTTTCTAGTTTAACTTTTTTACACATAAATTACAAAAAAATAAATGTAGTGAGTATAAAAAGTAAAGTAAAACACAAGAATTAAGAAAAAGTAAATGTTGTTAGTATAAAAAGTAAAGTGGAGATAGAAAGTGGATATAAAGTTTTTGTCGTGAAAATGATAAGTGGGTTTCATTGTCAATTTTAAGTAACATTTATACTTCCATTATGATGCAGGTATATGGGACTAAAGATTTTGGATGAGAGGTATTAGTATTCAACGAAGAAACTTAGAATTCAAAAATAAAATAAAAAATCAACGAAGTAACGTAGTTGTGAACTTGTGATCTTTGTTATCATGAATAAATAATTGGGCACTCGACGATATAAAATTGGAATGGAGAAAAACTCGTGATTGGTGTAGAGGGGAAGATATGTTTATAATATAGTTCAAAAAAGAGTCGTATCTCCTTACTTCTTCGTTCTTTCTAATTCATTCACTTCAAGACTAGTTCTGAACGTCGCTTAACATCATCTTCAACCATCCTCCACCGTACCGGTGTGACTACTAAAGAATTACCCATGGAACATCTCAAGGTAGTAATGGGCTTGTAGCCTTGTACCATTTCCTATGAAAATAAGAAATGATCCCTGTGTTGAATTCCAGTTTATCCAATTTCAGTTTCTCCAAACTTGTGAAATTATTTTCTGGCAAATCTAATAGTTTTAACTAGATTTTTAATAGTTAAACTTAGTTTATGCCTTATAATAATAAATTTTAAAATTGGCAATTTTAATTTGTGGGCCAATAATATTTTACTTAAAAAGTATTATTATATTGTTTAGAAAAAAGTATTTTTCACATATTTTTTTATTCAACATCGTAATATTTAATCTACTATAAAACATCATCGTTTATAACTTCACATATAAAGTTTCATAAGACATACTCCCTCCGTCCCTAAAAGATTGTCCTGTTATACATTTTGCGATTATTAAGAAAGAGCTTCACCTTCTTGTACCTTAGTAGATTTGCACTAACATTCATGCCTAAGTTAAAAATGGGACATACTTTTTAGGACAAGTCAAAATGGCAAATGGGACAATCTTTCAGGAACGGAGGGAGTATAATTTCTTGTTATAAATTTCGTTTCTATTTCACCAAATTTTCTAATCTTCATTTCAATCATTAAGGGAAAAAATTATGGTAGAAATCTTATTAAAATGAATTAATATATTTATGCAATTTATTTATGAAATAACTTGTTGAAAAAAATGATTAATTCTCTTTCATTATAATATTTTTTAGAGTTGGTTTTTATAAAAAACGCGTTTTTTTATAAGATTAAGAAAAAATCATTTCTATATTGACACTTAATAATACATGCACTGACACTACTGTCACTTTTTTACCATAAACTATTAAACTGGCACTCTTTTATACTGTTATTTAATAATACATGAACTGAGACTATTCACACGAACATTTGTTTACACTAACACTGTCACTTTTTTTACACTAACACTAACACTAGCACTTTTTTACGCTGTCACTTAATAATACATGCACTAGCACTCTTTACACTGGCATCTTTTTACACTTACACTGTCACTTTTTTACACTAATACTACTGGCGCTTTTTACACTGGCACTTAATAATATATTCACTAGCACTCTTTACACTGTCACTTTGTTACACTAACACTGACAATTTTTTAAACTGACACTTAATAATACATCTACTGGCATTATTTATACTGACCTACTAACACTGACACTAGCGGTGGAAACAAAACATTTTTTTCTAAAATTAAGGAAAACTGCATTTTTTGTAATATTTTGGCTATTTTTTTTATTAATTTCATAATTAATTTTATATTTTTTTGACATGATTGAAAATAATTACATGGAAGATAAAAAGGGTAACACAAACTTACCTGAAAAAAAAAGGAAAGATGTGAGATAAATATTTATTTAGTCACTAACCTATAGTTACTTTTTAATTGTAATCTGGATTGCATTTTTGTTTTCGTTTTTCCCCTTAATGTCACATTCTTCGGTTGATATCGTTTTTCCGTTAATCCTCAGTCAATTTCTTCATTAAAAATGATGACACGGCGTGTTCACATCATCAATTTGCTTAGGTGTAACAATGTTGGCTCAATTAACATAAAAGAAAATCTAAATCGAAGTATAGGGACTTGAAACGTAATAAACTAAACTTTATACTCTGAAATATAAATAATCCAAATACACATTAATTTTTAAACCCAATAACTTAAGCAAACCTTCCTACAACCTAGATCTGAAACCTTAAAAAGAAAAGAAATCATTTCTCTATTTTTTTCTCTCAGTCGCCTACTTTTCCTCCCCAGCCTCTTCATTTTCGGTCAGCCTCAATTCCGGCCAGACCCTATTCCCGCCCTCTTACTTCTGCCTCCACCCTTCCCACTCTCTTCATTTACCTTTATCTTGAGTCTCTCCCCACCTCATCCTCCATCCAAAGCAGTCGTCGCCACCTACCGTTGTCGTCCTCCTTCGCCCTTCTTCACTTCTTCGGTCAACATACCTCTACCCGAGTAGGGGAGACTGATTTCTTTGTGTAGAAACTTGATTTAGGTTAAAAATCATCGTGCTTTCACTAAAAGAAAAATGAGATTTTGCTACGAAAAAATTTGTAGCAAAATGTTAAGATTTCGTAGCTAACGAGTATTAGCGACGAAAATGTTTTCATCGCAATTTCGTCGCCAATGCGACGTCGCTAAAGGATATGGGCGACGAAATAATATTCGTAGTCGTATGTATATTTTTTAGCTACGAAAAATAAATTTCGTCGCCAAATAGTATCTGCGACAAAATATAAAATCGTCGCTAAAGGGTTTTCCGAACAATTATTTTTTGTAGCCAAATGATTTCTTTTAGCCGAAATTAATTCGTCCCAAATCATCTGGTCTTTGCACTACAAAATAAATTTGTAGCTAAATCCTCATTTTCTTGTAGTGTTTATTGATAATAATAAGGTCTTATTTATACAATTCTACGAAAGTAATTTGAGTACAAATAAAAGACTAAATCTAGGAGAGAATTATAACTCGAGTTGGTTTCCTAAACAAGAGTTGCTGAAGGACACGGTATTGAGGCGGGCGCCTGGAGAGAAGTGAGGCTGGCGCCTCAACGGCAGAAGCACAGCCACGGTTTACACAGTCGTGAGGCGGGCGCCTGGAGAGAATTGAGGCTGGCGCCTCAAGGGCAGTATCACAGCCACGGTTTGATCAAGGTGAGGCAGCTGCCTGGCTTAGGCTGAGGCTGGCGCCTCACTCATAGCACATTCAGCTGTCTTTACACCCTGCATCAAGTTGGGAGCGTGAGGATTTAGAATGCCCAACTTTCTAAGAAAAAGATCAAATTGTTGCTTCCCGAGAGCTTTAGTAAAAATGTCAGCCATTTGTGTCTTGGTAGGAATATAAGAAGGAGAAATAAGACCGTCAGAAATAGTGTTACGCACGAAATGGCAATCCACCTCAATGTGCTTCGTCCGCTCATGATAAACAGAATTCTTGGCAATGTGGAGAGCCGACTGACTGTCACAAAAGATATTAATTGCTTTGGGATGTTGAACACCCAAGCTCAACAACAAACCCTTTAACCATTTAAGTTCACTAGTAAGAGCTGCCATGGCGCGGTATTAAGCCTCAGCAGAAGATCGAGACACAACTGGTTGTTTCTTAGTTTTACAAGAAATGGGGGAATGACCGAGAAACACAAGCCACACAGTAAGAGAATGACGGGTGATAGGACACGCAGCCTAGTCTGAATCACACCATCCTTGGAATGTGAGCTCGGTGTCAGCGCGAAGAAGAATACCATGACCGGGAGTGCCTTTGAGATACCGAACAACCCGTAAGGCAGCCTCCCAATGTTCTGAACATGTTTCCTTTATGAACTGAGCCAGAATGTGGACAGAATAAGCCAGGTCCGGCCGAGTAACTGCCAAGTAGATGAGACGACCCACGAGGCATCGATAATGTTTTGGATCATCCAAGAGAGCACCGGTAGCCACACCAAGCTTATGATTCAGTTCAATAGGAAAGCCAGAGGGATTCACACCCAATAAGCCTGCCTCAGAGATAATATCCAACGCGTACTTTCGTTGGCATAAGAATAAACCAGAAGAGCTGCGGGCAACCTCAATGCCAAGAAAATATTTGAGAGAACCAAGATCTTTCATTTTGAAACAATCACACAAGTACTGTTTAAAGGTCTGTAAAGCAGTGGAATTGTTCCTAGCAATAATAAGATTGATAGGCTAAAGTCGCACGCCTACAAATTAACCAAATACTTGGTCACAATAGTGTAGCTAGAGCAAGTCCAAGATCGAACTCGAAGAACGGTTATCAGTTTGCACAATTGTCACTTGACAAGATTGGGGGTCTAAGCTTGATTTTGATTAATTCCTAAGACGGGAATAAAAACTAGGTTGTAAACAATTAAGGAAAAGCACGTTGGATCAATTAATATCCCCGTCTATCATTCAAATATCCTCGGTTAACTCTTTTCACTTTTATTCTATTCACTCGATCACGAGATGTATTTCAATCTCTATCTCTTTCTTTGATATTAGTTAATAGCAGTGACATACTCACTAATAACCCTAATCAATATTTAAACCTAACTGACACAGTCTAGATTCACAATATCAATTGATTACCAATTTAAGAGATTAAGATCGAGAACACGTTCTAATGTTATTTCAATTAGATACTTGTCTATTTTCTCCTACTTCACAATCCACCATGACACATGCATGGACTATAAAGTTGCTACTTATGAACCTTAAATTGACACAATCTTAGGGGATTCTAGCAATAAATTAAGAACAAAGATTTAACAATCGGCCTAATTGCAAAACCCTAGAAATCAATTCAATCAATCAATACAGAAGAAAATATAAATAGGACAAAAGATATGAAAAGAAATTAACCTCAATTGAAATTCAAAACGGTTCCAATAATTAAATCCAAAGCAGAATGAATTAGTTCTCCATGAACAATGATAAAATCTCTCTAAGAAATATAAAAGTTCGAACCCTAAAACTGTTGTCAAAAGAAGTATTTATACTTCCCTTCTAAAACCTAAAACAACAAGGAAAAGAAAAAGGAAATAAAATAAAAGATTTCCAAATGTAATCCAAGCTGCTGAAAACGTAACGTCAGAAACCGCCTTGGTCACGAGTCGTGCTCTTCAGCACGAGTCGTTCCCCTTGTCTTGCACTCGTGATACGAGTTGTTCCCTAAAATTCACTCGTGCTGCTTCCGGTCACGAGTCGTGCTCTTCAGAACGAGACGTGCTTTTTCCTGGTTTTCCAATCTTTCCAGCTTCTGCACTTGGTCCCTGAAGTTTCCTCTTTTTTACACTTTGACCCTTAAGCTTTCTGTTGACTTGACTGTTGACTTTTTGGCTTCATCACTTGGCATCTCCAAAACCAATTTACCTCATATTACAGTAAAAATTCCCACAATAACCTCTCATAATACAAAGTTCCTCAACATTACCAAGTATAGTAAATCAACTAAAATAAGCTCAAAAATAACTAAACTACGACAAAATATCCGGAAAACTACGAAAATACCAAAGATGAAAAACCACCTATCAAAGATCTTCAACATACACAAGCACATTCATCTAAACCTTTCCCTTTGTGAAATTAAATAGAGAATAGTCGGAGTAAGAAGTAAGAAACCTTAGGTCTTCAAAGAGGCCAGTAACTTGGCAAACCAACAGCGAGGAGCTTGTTTAAGGCCATAAAGAGATTTACGAAGACGACACATGGTGTTGGGATACGGGGCTTCAAACACCTGTGTCCGCGTTCCCGAAGGCACCCCTCTCTTTCAAGAAGATTCGCGGCATGTCAAGCCATGGTAAGGTTCTTCGCTTTGCATCGAATTACCCCGAGGGAGTTTCATGTACACCTCTTCCACAAGATTACCATGCAGGAAAGCATTGTGAACATCCATCTGATGTAACTCCCAATCTTTGGAAGCAGCGATAGCAAGAAAAGCCCGAACCGTGACCATTTTTGCCACAGGAGCAAAAGTTTATGTATAATCAACACCTTCTTTCTGATGATTGCCATGTACCACTAACGGGGATTTGAGTCGTTCAACGACTCCATCAGAATTATATTTAATTTTATAAACCCATTGGCTACCCAAAGCCCATTTTTCAGGGGGTAAAGACACCATAGTCCATGTGCCATTATCTTCCAAGGCGCGAATTTCTTCAAGCATGGACCAACCATCATGAGCCATGGCCTCGCGAAAGGAGCTCGGCTCTTTAGCCAAAGTAATGGTTGCAAGAAAGTTATGATATTTTGCAGAAAAACTATCACAATTTATATAGTGAGCCATAGGATAGGGGGTACCTGAGGAACCGATTAGAAGAGGAGAGACGGAGGATGGACTCGAAGTGGAAGTTGTAAGAGAAACATAATCAGGAAAAAGAACAGAGGGGGTTTTCTGTCTCATACCTCTCCCTGGAGTGTTGGGTTCAGAAACTTCAGACGGAACAGAGGTCGATGCAGATGGAGCTGCAGTACTGGCCGGTATGGGCGATGATGTAGGTACATTTGAAACTACATCTTCATGTGTTTCGGGTAGAGTAATAGACTCGACTGGGAAAACAGTAGATTCAGCAGTAGGTGAAACTGCGGAGGGGACGGGAGGAACAGTATGCTGATCAGAGAAATCAATACTCCCAAAGGCAACCTCATCAGCAAGAATATCAATCGAATACGGGACTTGAGGGACCATCTTGGGATCACTGTATGGAAACACAGTCTCAAAGAATTTCACATCTTGGGAGACAAAGAATTTCTTGGTCTCAAGATCAAACTGTTTCCACCCCTTTTTACCAAGAGGATAGCCCACAAAAATACACTTACGACTTCGACTAGCAAATTTATCACCCTTGGCTCACTGATTATGAGCATAGCACATCGAACCAAAAACCCGAAGTGAATCATAAAAGGGCACTTTACCAAACAAAATCTCATAGGGAGTTTTATCACCTAACAAGGGGGAAGGGGTTCTATTAATCAAATGAACATTTGCAAGGACCGCTTCGCCCCAAAAATAGATGGGAAGATGGGCTTGAAACCATAAGGTTCTAGCTATATTCAGAATGTGGCGATGTTTTCGTTCGACTCGCCCGTTTTGTTGAGGCTTGCCAACACAAGAAGTTTGAAACAAAATACCAGAGGAAAGAAAATAATCAAGTAAACAGTTAAACTCAGTACCATTGTCAGAATGAACAATTTTGATCTGTTGAGAAAACTGTCGTTCCACCATTACAACAAAAGCCATAAACATACGAAAACCCTCCATTTTATCAAATAATAAATAAATCCAAACAACACGCGAGTAATCATCCACCAAAGTTAAAAAATAATGAGCACCATAAGAAGAAACATGGGTGTAAGGACCCCACAAGTCACAATGTACCTTCTCAAAAATGCTAGTGGACTTATACTCACTAATAAAAAAACTATCTCTAGAATGTTTTGCACGAAAACAAACATCACAAAACTGACTAAGGTTACCAGACAAATGACGGACTGGAGGGAGAAGCTTTACTACTCTTTCAGATGGATGCCCCATACAGTTATGCCATAACTCAAGCGAAAAAAGATGCTCCATTAACTGAGACGTGATATGCAGAAGGAGAGACCCAAAAATAGCACCATCCCTTCTAACACCCGTTCCAATCAGATTCCTCGACAGGTCCTGTATAGCACACAAATAGGAATTAAATTGGACAGTGTAACGTATATCGTCAGAAAGTTCAGAAACAGAAAGAAGATTGTAACTTAAATTCGGTATATAAAGAACTTGATGAAGAGTAAGTGTGTCCGTCAAACGAACAGAGCCCTCTGTATGAGCAAACACAGAAGTGCCATTAGGAAGCCTGACAGGACAGGTTTGTATTGAGAGAGAATCAAAGAGACAAAAAGCGTCTTCGATCACATGATTGGAAGCCCCTGTAGCTATGATCCACGAAGATGTGTCAAACGTATCATGGAGACGATTATCCGGAACATAAGTATTACCAACAAGAACGGCTAAAGCATTCCACTGTTCTGTAGTAAATAGAGTGGAGGAGGCAGAGGAGAGTGCTCCAACAGCAGCGGCACCAACTTGGACAGAACCACAGTCGGCGACGGCTGTACTGTTGCGCGTGGGTCCTTTGCCTCGACCTTGCTGGGGATGACTGCCACCACGAGAACCAGATTTGTTGCTATCTCCCCACCATTATGGATAGCCGACTAGTTCAAAATATGAAGTAACATCATGACCCTTTTTCTGACAGTGAGTACATGTAAGATGAGACCTGCCAGGTTTGTCACGACCACGAGAACTACCGGCTTTAAGGGAAAACCGACCACATCCGGAGGATCGTCAAGAATAGGTTTAGCAAGACGAGCACGTTCAGCTTGGGCCACCAACTGATAAGCCCAGTCTAGAGTAGGCAAGGGATCCTGAGATAGGAGGTTGGTACGTGTAGACACCCCATTCTGAAATAATAATTACATGATTACACTACTCTTTGTCTCTCTTTTGTGTTTTGATGAAATCATATCAGTTTCGTTATGTTTCGTTAACTTTCAAACTAACCTCGTTAGTTTTGGACCTAACTGACTAACGAAATAACTGAAGAGGACAAAATGGTCATCAGACTAGTTGTCTCGCGCGGAACAGTCGTGTCTCGCGCGAGACAACCCCTCTGCATGATGTGCAGAATCACTTTTCTTCTCCGTTTCAACCTCTTTCTTGATAAATCTTATCATCATCCGGTTCTCCAATAGAATTTGAGTTCTTAAACCTTCCTAGGGTGGTTTCCCTCTCCACCTTTACCTCTCCAACCTCCTATAAATACTGGATGACTTTCAGTAATTCAGAGATCCCCGATCCCCGATCGAAAACACATAACACACACATTTTGTGGATTTCTCTCCTTGAAAGATTCCTACAAAATCACCCTAAATCACCTAAAGTTTGTTTATCAACCTTGTTGATCAACAAACATCAAAGTCCGAATCAAAGATTGAGGCGAAGCTCTGTCCACATCAAGACCTAGGATTGAGTCGAAACTCTGTCTGAATCCCTTCTCAAACAAAAGGTAATCATCCTTTAACTTTCGTTTCTCTTCTCAATCCCTCTATTAATTTTTTAGAGTTATGTAATCCCATCAAAAGGATTAGCCTAGAGTCCCTTCAATTCATCACAAAATCTAGGGAGAAACGCGTTTCTCCATAAGTTATGGAGAAACGGGTCCCGACATGTCGCGCGACAATGAGCTAGATAGCCAGAAACCTATGAAAGTGATATCCAGAAACCTTCAAATGAATATCCAGAAACCTTCAAAATGTTTCTGGATATACATTTGAAGGTTTCTATCCGAAAACCTTCAATAGCAATTTCGGATATGCCCTAACACATTTCGGATATGCACCTAACAGTTTTCGGATATGCACCAACAGCTTTGGATATACATTTCACATCCTTCTCAGGCTATCAAATACAAAGCTTCGGATATCAACCGCAAAGCTTTGCTATCAAATTCAAAGCTTCGGATATCCGAAGCTTTTGGCCTTGGGTTTTTTTTTTTCTGGTTATCAAATGTAAAGCTTCTGGCTATGAAAAACACGTTTCTCCATAGTTATGGAGAAACGCGTTTCTCAGCAGACGCACTCTCAATTCATGGAGGTGATCTCGAAGCATACGATCCGACATTCCTAATTAATAAATTAATTAGGATTTATTTATTTCTTCTTATTGTTCTTTGAATTGATTAGATTAATAACACCCAGTTAGCAAGACCAATCTTCGAATTTGGTGAAATGGATGCTCCTTGACCTACCCATTCCATAACTTAACCCCCGAACCCTTGAATCTCCTTAAAATATCAAAAAGGTTTTTCTTATTATTTTCCATCAATAAATAATAAGTGGCGACTCCAGATGTTAAAAATTCACCATCGCTACAGTGACGACTCCACTGGAGACAATTAATTAAGAGGGATAGACTTGCGTTACAATTGAGTGTTATTAATCTTTTCAATATTCTGTTTAAAATTTGATTTTTCTGAATTTTTTCGGAATTTTTATGTACTGTTTTCATAAAAAAAACTACTGTCAGATTGCTTGTCCAGCACGAGACAAAGTAGTCCCGCGCAAAACTAATATTCGCAGGATGGTCTGTTTGGCGGCGGTATTGTAAAAGAAAAAAAAAAGGGTTTAGCTCAAAGATTGACCGCACAAAATAAAAATCATTGGTTGTTGACTTTCCAAAGGTTAACCACATTATGAAAATAAATAAATAAATAAAAGGTTAGGTCACTTTTGTCAAAGGGTTGACCATATTTAAAAAAAAAACAAAACAAAATTTACAGAAAAGTTTTAAAAATTCAGAAAAGTCAAAATAAATTATTATTTATATTTTGCTTGTATTAACTTTATTTTACAGGGTAGAAGTAATTATTAATTACTTGAACTATATAATTGCGTGAGATTGAATCGTTTTAATTTTTTTTTAACGGTCATTGGTTGACTCGGGCTTTGTAATTAATTAATTTAATTATCTCTCTCTCTTTATGTGAAACTACGACGGCCTGAGTCTCCCCAAATTTGGGAGAAACGTAGGCAACCACTTGGTGCGGCCATTATCTGTTTTCTTTTGTTTTCAAAAAAAAAATCTCTATTTTATCTATCTCCTAGATTGACTCTCACACGCGCGCACTCATGATATATCTGTCATTGCACTACATAACCCTTGATAAACCCGGGACCCACACTAAGGACGGATGACGATAACCACCTAGTCGCTGGTCTCTCCGAAGTTAGATCATCCCACTCCGCGTATTCAATCCACCTAGATTGTCATATCGCGGGGAGCCTAGCCTTCCAGCCCTGCATCGCCACATATCATGTAGATTGTCTCTTTAAGAACACTCCGTGACCGGTCGGTTTTGACTTGGTAATCTTTCTTGTCTTTGACCAAAATAAAGCTAATGTAAAATTGACTATCGAGAAATGATTCGGAAAAGTCCCTTCGGAAAAAGAAAAAGTCCCTTCGGAAATGTCCTTCGGAATGACCCTTTCAGAAGTCCCTTTAAAGAATAAAAAATTCTTCTTGGAAAATGATTTTACATGGCTTTATTTTACAAAGAATGGTCATTTACCGAGTCCCTAGGTTTAGTTCGAATTATGTATGCCTGCAAGATTTACCTAGGATGATAGATAGAAAACGGATCGTTGTCCGTCCGACCATGAATTTAGGAAATAAAAAGAAAAAAATACATCTCTCCGAATGGTTGTCTCGTGCGAGAATACCTTGTCTCGCGCAAGACTTTATTTGCAGAATGTGTGTCTGTGATTGATAATCGATGTGCGCTCCCTCCTTGAGTCAAAACTCCGTCTCTAATTAAAATAAAACTTCAAAAAAAATCGTTCGTGAGGTAATTTTAACCATCATCCTTTTCTCCATCTAGGATCGTTTGGGGCTAATATTCTAAAAGGCCTTTCGTTGGGATATCTCTAGTCCATCTCTAAGGTCGTCAAGAACCCTTACCTCTCCAACGGTGGCAACTCAATTTCTTTCTGACACGATGAATCCCGAAGCACTCAAGAAGGAAATTGAGGATCAAAGGACTCTAAATGAAGAAATGCTACAAGCTCAAGCCGATGAAATGAAGGCCCAATTAGAACTTGATAGGAGAATACAAGCCGGGGAAATGAAAGCCATGGTTGACGAACTCCGAGCCATGAAACTAAAAATGGCCGAATTAAGCTCAACGAAGAAAGAAAGTGGAACCTCTTCTGATGAAGCATCATACACTAAGAAGGCTAAAGAGCCACCGCAAGCACAAGAAAAAGGTGTATGAATCTAGCCCATCATCTTCCTCCTCTGATAACGAAAGCCAAACTTTCAAGAAGGAAATTATGGAGGAAAATAGAGAGGCAAGTGAGCACTCACCATGGAAATGCTAGAAAAGAAACTCGCATCCCTCGATGTGAGCAAGGGAGCCTCGCTCTCTATTGACTATGACACCCTTCGTCAATCCATGTCCAAACTTCCTAGAAAGTACAAGACACCCGACATTGCAAAATTCAATGGCACTACTTGTCCGAAAACTCATTTGGAAACCTACTCTTGGGCCATGCTACTTATGGGTTTTGATGACAACCTGCTAGTCCAATGCTTCCCTCAAACCCTTGATGGTGCCGCTAGAGATTGGCACATGACCCTTCCACTCTCCACAAAGCTTGATTGGCCACTCGCCAGCCGTGCCTTCCAAGAAAAATTTGAGGACAAAACTACCTACCGCACTACTAGGAGAGACCTTGAGCAAACTAAGCAACAACAAAATTAGTCATTCACAGAATTCGTCAAAAGATGGAGGACCAAACTGACTGAAATCGTTGATAGGCCAAGCCTAGACGAACAAATTCATATTCTACTTCAATGTCTCCGCGAAGAGTACCAAGAGAAGCTTGTCGGCAATTACTTCCCTAGTTTCCTCGAGCTCCATAAATCGGGCATTAGAATTGATGAATTGATCCGTCATAGAAAGAATTCAGAAAAGGAGAATTGTCCAACAAAGGGGAGCACCGGTCATACCTATCATGATTTTGGAGGGACTACTCTTAAGGAAATGTTCGATGATCTAGTAGGTCAAGGAAAATTGAAGCCAATGGAAGACTATCATCCTAAGAAAATGAGAGAAGATTGGGACCATGACAAATTTTGCGATTACCATTAGTTTAGTGGTCATGACACCAACAATTGCTATAATTTGAGGGATGCATCCAAGACTTGTATGAAGCCGGCAAGATCAACTAAAGCATTGATAAGTGACTATTATATAGTCATTTATCCCAAGTTTTATATACTTTTACATTAGATAAATCATCTTTTTCATTTAGTTTTAAGTACTTTTTACTTACTTTTTCATATATATTAGATTTTACGCCTTTGGTATGTTTTATACATTTTTAGACAGGTTTTAGGGCCTTTTTATGTCAAAGGGATACTTGGGCACTTTAAGAACGAAAGACATGGAGGAGCACCAAACAAAACGAACACACAAAGCAAAAACCAGGTGGAGCGGCCGTGCAGCTATCAGTGGAGCGGCCGTGCACTCAAGGCCATGACAGGCCATTTTTGGCCCCAAACCAAGGAGTGGCCGAGCAATGTACTAACCTTGGCCGTGCCAACCTCGGAGCGGCCGTGCAGCTAGCCTCGGAGCGGCCGTGCATATCTTCCAGATTCAAATTCAAAATTGGCGCCAAGGGTGCACGGCCGTGCAAATCCCTTGACACGGCCGTGCAAGAACGTGTCTGCAGACTAAAAGGCACATTTTGGAAGCACCTTCTTGAAGAGTCCCCTCCCCTTTATAAAAATACCCTTTGTAATCAGTCTTAGATACAAAAATTTTACTGATAATTCATAGCATAGTGATTAGAGATAAAACACAAATACTTGTGAGATCAATTTCAGAAGATCATTCAAGGATCAAAGTTCATTTTTTGTTCTTGATATACTTTGAAGAAAGCAATAAAGTGAAGAACTATTTTCCAGCCATTTGCCTTCTATTTACATCATAAGTCTTCTTACTCTATCTTCTATTTTTAATTGTTTATATGTTCTAGATGACTAGTGAGTAAATCCCCCTTATTCTTGGGGTTGGAAACTCAAAAGCATACATGTTCATCATCTAAAAAATGAATAGTCTTGTCTTCTATCTTCATCTAAAACAATTTCTCTATATTATTCTCTAAATGCCTTACATTTTGGAGACGTCCAACTTGTATGATTCAGTCGATTAAGAGAAGTACCTAGCGGAGAATCTCAATTGACGGAACCATATAAAGAAACTAGGTTCCATTGATCACGAAAGTAGTTCAACGTCCTAGGGATGTTCCTTTAATGGAAAGTATGTTGACTCTCGTTCTTAATGGATTCTTACTAATTATGGTCAGCTAGAGATAAGCCGGAATGCCCATTTGTGACAGGGCGGGGGTAACATAAACGGAAATCTCAAACAGTTAGGACATGATTAGTGAAGAATACAAACGCTACTGTCTTAACCCGAAGTAGCGTAGGCTTAACATATCATCCTTGATTTATATGAAAACCTATATTTCTAAGACAAAGACAATTTGATGAAAAATATTATGTGTATGATTTCCAATCCCGAGAATGCATCGTTTTATAAGAATTTTATTAAAGTATTTTCTGTTTATGTTCTTTTTATTTTCAAAATCAAACTTTATCTTTCCCCAATCTTTTTTATAATTCTAAAGACAAAAATATTTCCAAAATAAACCCTGTCTCTGTGGGATCGACCCGTACTTGCACCCGCTATATTACAATAGCCCGTGCGCTTGCGGATATAAATAAACCATTAGGTTAACACCCCAACAAGTTTTTGGCGCCGTTGCCGGGGACAACAGTTTATTTTAAGTTTTTGTCTTTACTACATAATTTTTCATTTTATTTTGTTATTTCTATTTTATATTGTTTTGCTCTTTACTTCCGATAATTTTTTGCGTTTAATCTTTATCTAAGTGTTTTTCTCTTAGTGTATGAAACGGGCTCGGACATTCTTTGAAAATTTTGATCCGGAACCTGAAAGAAGCTTTCACGAGAGACTAAGAAGATTTGGAGAGACCTTAAAGAAACATATGGAAGGAGAACCGCAAACACCGGCAAGGACCCTACGGGACTTTGTTAATCCAAGTACCCCGGGAACTAGATCCCCTATTGTTGTGCCGAATGCCAAAGCGGCACACTTTGAGATAAAGCCGCAGCTCTTGCATATGGTTATGAACAACGAATATAGCGACACCGCTTTCGAAGATCCCCATCTCCACATCCAAACATTCCTTGAATATTGTGATACCACACGTATTCAGAATGTTACCCCGGAAGCGATTCGGATGCGCCTTTTTCCTTTCTCTCTTAAGGATAAGGCGAAACAATGGTTGAATTCGGTCCCCCAGAATTCATTGACGACATGGGACCAAATTCAAGAAGCATTCCTTGGTCAATTTTTTCCACCAAGCAAAACTGCCCAAATACGCACGAAGATCACTTACTTTTGTCAAACGGATAGTGAGACTTTGTATGATGCATGGGAGCGGTTCAAGGAACTTCTCAGAATGTGCCCCCACCATGGGTTTGAAAAGTGGTTGATTGTTCACACCTTCTACAACGGTCTCATATTCAAGACAAGAGAGACCATTGATGCCGCTGCAGGAGGAGCATTAATGAACAAAGGAGTCGATGAGGCATATGACCTTATCGAGAACATTGCATTGAACCATTACCAATGGTCAAATGAGAGGGAGCAACAGCAAGGTACGCCCGGTAAATATAATGTTGATGCAGTTACTCTTCTCTCTTCCAAGGTTGACATGCTTTTGAAAAAATTTGAAAATCTTAATGTCAATCCCGTAGCTAGTGTAAATGTGTTATGTGAATTATGTGGGTCTAACTCACATAGTACAGATAACTGCGAGTTACTTGACATTTCCTCTAATGATCAAGTGAACTTTGTAAATTCTTTTGGACAAAAGAGGGGGATGTATTCTAATACATACAATCCCGAGTGGAGGAATCACCCCAACTTTTCCTATAAGAATAACAACGTTCTTAACCCGCAACCATCTACACAACCCCCGAGATTTGCACCTAAGAATTTCAATAACAATGCAAGTACCTTCCCCCCTAAATCAAAATTGGATCTTATAATGGATTTTGTAGTGGAAAATAAAAATTCCCAAGAAAAGATCAATAATGAATTTAGGGAATGCTTTAAACTTCTCAATGCTAGGTTGGATAACTTAGCAACGCATAATAAGATGCTAGAGACTCAAATAGCTCAACAGGCTACCCCAATGAATAGGCCACAAGGGAGTCTTCCCGGCCAACCTCAAAGGCCAAATGAGCAAGTCAACATGATAAAAACTAGGGATGAGCAAGAAAAGATAAATGAATACCCTAGAAATATAGATTATAGTTCAATCTCTTCAATGATTGAGACTAGTTCGGGGATGGAATCCCCTAAAAAGGAAGACAACGATTATGATGAATTCCTTGATAACCTAGATGCCATTAATATCAACATTCCATATTTCAGAAAACATGAAGATATGCCTTTAGCCGTTAAACCTTTGAAAAAATTAATTTTTGAAAAAGAAAGGCTAGAAGAAAATGAGAATGTTATGTTGGCGGAGGAAGTAAGCGCTGTTTTGCAAAATAAAGACCCTCCGAAATTAAAGGATCCGGGTACATTCACCATTCCTTGTTGTGTTGGCAGATTAAACATAGATAACACTGTCCTTGACTTAGGAGCTAGCGTTAGTATAATGCCATTATCGGTTAGCGAGAAACTTGGTATAGGGGAACTCAAACCCACAACCATAACTCTCCAGTTGGCAGACCGTTCCGTTCAAAACCCCGTTGGTATTATGGAAAACTTGCCTTGTCGAGTAGGGAACTTGATCATCCCTGTCGATTTCGTGATCTTAGATATGGCGGAAGACCATTATATTCCCGTCATTCTAGGAAGGCCATTTCTTGCCACTGCGGGGGCAATCATAGATGTAAGAAATGGCACCTTTTCCCTAAATGTGGAGAAAGAAAGGGTCGAGTTTAGTATGCATAGGTCAGATGTCGAAGATCCCAATTTTGAGGCCTACACACCTAGTGAAGAGAATTGGACCCCAAGTGAAGAAACCTACACCCCTAGTGAAGAAAATTGGATTCCAAGTGAAGAAGATTTAATGGGTGAGGAACCGAAATCAAAGGAAGGAATGAAAATAGATATTGAACCTTTGATTTGCAATGATAATAATGCTATAGATATTTCTGCATTTCCCAAAACTAACAATGCAGTGGAAAAGTCAAAAAGAACAAAGAAGGAGGTCACTTCGAATTTTCGAAGATGCAAAGACTATAGGTCGCTTGTTCTACCCAAAAGGTCGGGATGGAAGAAATGTCTACCACAAAAGATACTCATTACTCCGAAAGGGTTGCAATGGCAAGTTGTCAATGACAAAAGGCCAACCAAATATCATGCATCTCCTACTACCGGGAAGGGGTCGAGCTAAGGACCTAAAACAAGCATCATCGGGATGGTAACCGATGGATTATTTTTGCTTTATTTTCTTTATATTTTACTTTACTTTAATTTAATTTAATTTTATTTTATTATTGTTATTATTATTATGCTAACTTTGTTTTGTAGGTATACAAAAAATTAAGAGAAAAAGAAAAAAATTAAAAGTAGTGAATATTGGTGGAGCGGCCGTGCAGCACATCTTGGAGCGGCCGTGCAGTTCATATCGAGTCAGGAGGAGTTGACTCAGAAAAAGGGAGCCGCCGTGCAAATCCCTTGACACGGCCGTACATATCGCCTGGGGAGTCACGTCGTTCCAGCCAAAAGACGTACCCTTCTCCCTCCTCCCTCATTCACTTCATCTTCTTCAACTCTCCCTCAATACCTCCGCCCAGTGTTTTAAAAGACCCCGCCTAAGGGCGCCTAGGTGAATGAACGCTCGCCGAAAATTAATTATGTAGAAGATAAAATATGATTTTATCTTTGGGAGTCGCCACGCCGTTTTTAAGAAAAACATTGAAAAACCTTTTTTAAAGAGAATTTGGGTCCGGGGGTCAGGTTACGTGTTGGGAAGAACTTGAGAGTTCACCCAACACGCCTCGTCCGTAGACGAGTCTTTCTATGTTCAACATTCAAGACCATTCAAAAGTGTGTGCAATTGTGTGAGACGATATATGTAATAAAATGCATTTGATGCTTTGCTTTATTGATTAAAATGAGAGATTACAACTTGTGAACCTTTTTACTGTGAGAGGCCACATCCCACTTACAATTAATGAAAATGAATTACAAGGCAATGGGTTGAGGCAGTCTGTCCAGGGCCACGGGTGTCATACGACACATGACTGCTCAGGGCCTTGGGTGTCACACGACATAGGATTACCTAGGAGCGTGAATGTCGTATGACATAGGGAGCCATGCTCAAACTGTCTCTTACAAAAGAGAGTGGTCATGCCACCAATATCATTCTAAAGCTAAGAAGCTAACTAGAACAATAAAGATAATGAGATAAAGAGTATTATGGGAAGGTCATGGGGTTTCAGTGACCCAATGTGAATGACCACATTTCTTGGGTCACAATTAAAGAACCCTCGCTTCCTAAATCAAGCAACGATAGCAACAAATGAGTATTGTGGGAGGATCATATGGCGTTGATGGCCAAATATGAATGATGGGCCATCACCTCCTAACTCAACAAAAAGGATCCAAAATATTCCGAAACCACGGGGGAAGGGATCTACACTCAGATGAGTGTGAATATAGATGATTCACACTCATCTTTGTGTCTAAAGCTCAAATAACATGAACTGAGCAAATTGTGTAAACCAAATACCATACTCAGAACACGGCCAACATGATTATAATCCAAAGAAAGACCATCCTACTCACAGATTAACATTTCCAAATGATGAACATGGAAATGGCGGTTTAACAGAGCAATGAAATAGAGAGAGAGATTCGAGATTACCCTCGTAGATCCACACCTCCCTATACCACGTCGGTATAGGAAGTCTTCAAATCGGCTTCGGAACCGATCCAAGTCTCAGATCGAGAGCTACTTCGGAGCTCTCAGTTTGATTAGGGAAATCCGCTTTGCTCGCAAACGGGTATTACGTCGACGTCGAAGTAGGAGAAGGTGGACTCCGGTGACTTTGTGGGAGAGACACAACCGGTGAGCGATTGATTGGGTTTGCTTGGGGTTGCCGGCCGATTTAGAGGGAGAGGGAGAGGGCGATGATGGAGGACGCCTTGGGTTGTTGATGGGAGAGAGAGCCGACGAGGGAGGCCTCTGCGATTATTTTTGGTGAAGAAGGAGATCGGTGATGGCGGTGAGGGAGAAGACCGGTGAGGAGCTCACCGTTGTTTGGAGATGGGTTTGGTGGTCGCCGGTGGATGGTGAGGAAGAACACCGATTGGGGAGGAGTTGTCTGTAAGAACATGGATTAATATAACATATAAATACTTAATAATATAATGATCAATATTATAATATATGGTATAAAGTATAGAACTCAACATAATATGTAGAATTCCATAATATAAGTATACCATTAAATGATGGGCATAATGGTAATATCTTATATATCAATAGGTGTAGTCCCTAAATGAAGTGCCCCTTGGATTCCTATATAAAGGCCTATCCATCAAGCCTATGAATCTACTAGATATATTATTCTCATTCAGTCAAAACTCTTCCTAAATAATTGAAGATTAAAGAGATTAAGGGCACTCATCATTTAGAAGATCTACTCCTCCCTAATTTGAAGTCTTTCTTCTTACTTCATCCTCTTTACTCAAGAACAAGAACAAGACTAAGAACAAACATGGAATCACAAGGTACACACTTCCGCGGTATGGTATGGCTCTCTCTAATTGGTTCAAAACTGTTCATAAAAGGGTGTTAAAGATGGTGACTTTTCGTCAAATCTGGGCACTGGGCACATGGGCGGTCGCCCATCTTGATCTGGGCGGTCGCCCATGTGTACCGCAACTTCAATGTCTGTGGAATTGCAGCTTGGGCGGTCGCCCATCTTGACCTGGGCGGTCGCCCATGTGTACAGTGACTTGAATATTTGTGGAATTGAAGCTTGGGCGGTCGCCCACCTTGACCTGAGCGACCGCCCATGTATGCAGAAGCTTAAATGTTTATAGAACTACACCCTTTTGGTCATTCGTGCCCTTTTGGTCATTTGTGATAATTTATTAATAAATTATAGTATCTGGACACCAGTCGCGCTTCGGCGGTTCTTAGAGTTATCAAACTTTAAGAATGGACGGGTAGAACAAAAGGATATTGTCTTTTATTAATAAATTTCGTTTGTTTCTTTACCATTTAAAATTTTTTCAGAAATTACCTTAAAGTCTTAAGTGCCCTAAAGTATGATTAATTATATGCTTAAACAAATTTATTCATTGTTTAAATAATATTGTTGCCAAAGCAATTTACGTTATTTAAATACAAATTTGTTAAAGTGATGAATGTAAATATTGATATGTGATAACATGCTTTTTTCCCAAAGGAGACCTTGTTATTGACTAAGTGTTTACATTCATGGGGTAATAATTGAACTAAACTTTTGGTCATTTTAAATGCTGTGAACCATCCCAAAGGAAGGCGGGTGTTTAAAGTGAATCGTTTATATTCTTTATTACCGGGGAACAAGTACCTTAAACTTTAGAACATTTTTTGTACTTGATCCGGCCCAAAGGAAGGCAAGTATTTAAAATGTTTTGTTTAACCTATTTGTTTACCCTAAGATAAATCAAATTGTGAGTCAATTCGCAATCCAAAGATTAGTCTTGATGTCATATTGATTATCTTTTATTATGATGGAATTCATTTTGATATAATTAATCATTGTGTAGTTTCTTATATATGTTTTGTTTCATTCTTTTGTTCTCTTCATTCGGATTTGATCGGTGCTTCATCTGTTACTCGCCTTAAATTCAATTCCTTTGCTAAGCTGGGACAAACTTTAAAACTTGGAAAAACAAGATTATTATGGTCTTAGGCCGTTTGGACCTTGACCTCGCATTAAGAGAACAAGCTCCTGCCCCTCTAATCGATAAAAGCACCGGAAGACCGCTTGAGTTCGTAGAGGTGGAAGCGTTCTAATCGCGTCGGCCTAAGCATAATTAAGAATGCGGTCCAGAGACATTTCGAACGGTGTCTCGAGGATGATGGTGCAAAAGGTTTCCTAGATGCCCTAGAACAACGCTTTGCAAAAAGCGATAAATCGGAAACAAGTGCTACCTTGAGGAAGCTTGTTTCCATGAGGTATAAGGGCACCGGAAACCTAAGGGAATACATAATGGAAATGTTTCATCTATCAACGAAATTAAAAGCACTCAAGTTGGACTTATCGGAAGACTTGCTTGTGCATTTGGCTTTAATTTCTCTTCCTTCACAATTTGGTCATTTTGAAACGACCTATAATTGTCAAAAGGACAAGTGGAATATTAGTGAATTAATTTCACATGTCACGGAGGAAGAAGATAGGTTGAAACACACCAAATCCGAAAGTGCACATTATGCATCTACCTCTTCTCGTGGAATTAAGAGAAAAGGTAAGGAGATTGCGGTTGCAACAAAGAAGCCTAAGGGATCATCAAATGATCAAAAGGTGAAAAAGTGCTTCTTTTGCAAGGACCCCACTCACATGAAGCCCGACTGCCCTAAGTATCGCCAATGGCGAATTAAGAAAGGTATGTCATTTAGCTTTGTTTGTACTGAAGCTAATTTAGTTTTAAATCCTTTGTAAACATGGTGGTTAGACTCCGGTGCAACTACTCACATAAGTTCATGTATGCAGGGTTGCCTGAACTACCGAACGCCCAATGAAGGTGAAAGATTCATCTACATGGGAGCTGGAAAGCCGGTAGAGGTGGAAGGCATAGGGACTTTTAGATTATCTCTTAGTACCGGATATTATTTAGTTTTGAAAAATGTATTTATTATTCCATCATTTAGACGGAATTTAATTTCCGTCACTACATTAGATCGAGAAGGTTATTCTTGCATCTTCGGTAATAATAAATGCAATTTATATTTTGATTCAAAGCTTTTTGGTACTAGTTCTTTGTCTTATATTGATAATCTATATTTACTTGACACATTCAATTTATTAAATGAGTCCCATAATAATGAAACTAAATCTCGAGGCATAAAACGAAAGTTTTCAAGTAAAAATTCTTATACCTTGTGGCATAGGCGTTTGGGTCATATCTCCAAAAGGAGAATTGACAAGCTTGTGTCCGAGGGAATACTACATAAGCTTGATACTCCGGAAAATAACTTTTGTATTGAATGCCTTAAGGGAAAATTTACAAATAGTACAAACAAAAATGAATCCTTGAGAGCTACAAAAGTCTTAGAACTAATTCATACGGATATATGTGGACCATTCTCAACCCCTTCATGGAATGGACAAACATATTTTATTACGTTCATAGATGACTTCTCTCGTTATGGATACATTTATTTACTTCATGAAAAGTCTCAATCATTGGACGTTTTCAAGTCTTTTAAAGCCGAAGTTGAAAAACAACATGAAAAGACTATTAAGAACGTTAGATCCGATCGTGGTGGTGAATACTACGGTCGGAATGACGGTTCGGGAGAACAACGTCCGGATCCTTTTGCTCGCTATTTGGAAGAGTGTGGGATTGTCCCTCACTACACCATGCCGGGGACACCTAGCATGAATGGTGTAGCCGAGAGACGTAATAGAACCCTTAAGGATATGGTAAGAAGTATGGTTTCTTGTACTTCTTTACCTCACTCATTATGGGGCGATGCTTTGAAAACCGCAACCTACCTACTTAATAGAGCTCCTTCAAAAGCTACCAACAAAACCCCTTATGAATTATGGACCGGTAAGAAACCGTCCCTTAATCATCTTCATGTTTGGGGTTGTCCAGCCGAAGCTAGGCCTTATAGACCTAACGAAGGAAAGTTGGACGCTAAGACAGTAAGTAGTTATTTTGTAGGGTATTCTCAAAGATCTAGGGGATATAAATTCTATGACCCAAAAACTAGAACCTTTTTCGAGACGGGAAATGCTAGGTTCTTTGAGGATGTTGAATTTAGAGGGGAAAATTTGAATAGTAATTTTGAATTTGAAGAAATGGAAGAGGAATTCGTTTCTATACCTCTTCCTATAGTTCCTATCGAAAATCAAGCAGTTATGCCTGAAATTCGACAAGAACATAATATTCAAAATGACGTTAATTCTCCTATTAATGAACAACATGAAAATGTTGATGAGGAAATTCAACACCCTCAAAATCAATAAGAACCGGTGCCATTAAGAAGATCTAATAGAGCAAGAAGGAGTGCTATACCGGATTATTATGATGTGTATCTTGCCGAGAATGAGGAACCGTTAGGTTTAGTGGGAGATGAGCCAATCACCTTCCATGAAGCCATTAGTGGTCCAAATTCTCATAAGTGGATTGATGCCATAAATGAAGAGTTAAAATCCATGAATGATAATGACGTTTGGGATCTTGTCCCATTACCTACAAATGTGAAACCCATCGGATGTAAATGGGTCTTTAAGACCAAAAGGGATTCACAAGGTAATGTGGAAAGACATAAGGCTCGTCTTGTCGCTAAAGAATTTACTCAAAAAGAAGGCATTGATTACAAAGAAACATTTTCACCGGTATCCTCTAAAAATGCTTTTAGGATCATTATGGCTTTAGTGGCACATTTTGACCTTGAGCTTCATCAAATGGATGTAAAGACAGCTTTTCTCAATGGCGACATTGAGGAAACTATCTATATGAAGAAACCAGAAATGGTGACTGATTCGGATCAAATTAGTCAACTAGTTTGTAAACTTAAGAAATCCATTTATGGGCTCAAGCAAGCATCTCGTCAATGGTACTTAAAATTTAACCAAGTTATTCTTTCATTTGGATTTGAAATGAATCTTGGTGAAGATTGTGTGTACCATAAGTTCAGTGGGAGTAGATTTATATTTTTGGTCTTATATGTGGATGACATTTTACTTGCTAGTAATGATAAGGACCTTCTTAAGGAAACCAAGAAATTTCTCTCAAACAAATTTGAGATGAAAGATCTTGGAGAAGCTTCTTTTGTATTGGGTTGCTGCCAAAAGAGTGATGAGATACTTGCAAAACACGAAGAACTACATGCTTACATATACAAAGTCGAATCATCTTGAGATCATTGGTTTTTACGATTCCGACTTTGCTGGATGCCAAGATAGTCGCAAATCGACATCGGGTTATGTCTTCACTTTGGCCGGTGGAGCAATTTCATGGAGAAGTGCCAAGCAAACATTAGTTACTACTTCCACCATGGAAGCCGAATTTGTTGCTTGCTACGAGGCATCCAATCAAGCTATATGGCTGCGTAAATTCATTGAAGGACTGCAGATTGTCAAAGGTGTTGAAAGACCGCTTAAGTTATATTGTGACAATCGAGCCGCAGTGTTGTACTCCAACAACAACAAGAGTTCATCTAAATCTAAGCATATAGATATTAAGTTTCTTGTTGTGAGAGAGAGAGTACAAAATGAACAAATCGAAATAGAACTTATTGGTACAAACTCCATGTTAGCGGATCCATTTACTAAGACATTATCTCCTTTAGTATTTCACGAGCATGTTGCTCATATGGGTGTAATGACGTTTGATAATGCTTAAATCAGTGGGAGTTTATGTTGTTTCTATTTCTTGTGTTATTTTAAATTGATCTCATTTGTTAAAAGTAGGACTAGTTGGAGAATATATATATGCATTCTTCATATATATTCGTTAATATTCCATGCTAATATCTATACTTAATCTATGTCATTTAGTTGGATATATATATATATATATATATATATATATATGTGATTAATGTGGGTTTAGTTGCGAATCAATTACAACGACTGCCCCTTTAGTCCTTATACTTATATGACTAATGGACGGGATTGTTTTCGAATGATAACAAAGTGCACATAAGGGTTGTCATTTGTGTTATAAATATGATTGAAGAAATTTATTAAGTGAAGGTATATGTTATAATAATCCAAGTGGGAGATTGTAAGAACATGGATTAATATAACATATAAATACTTAATAATATAATGATCAATATTATAATATATGGTATAAAGTATAGAACTCAACATAATATGTAGAATTCCATAATATAAGTATACCATTAAATGATGGGCATAATGGTAATATCTTATATATCAATAGGTGTAGTCCCTAAATGAAGTGCCCCTTGGATTCCTATATAAAGGCCTATCCATCAAGCCTATGAATCTACTAGATATATTATTCTCATTCAGTCAAAACTCTTCCTAAGTATTGAAGATTAAAGAGATTAAGGGCACTCATCATTTAGAAGATCTACTCCTCCCTAATTTGAAGTCTTTCTTCTTACTTCATCCTCTTTACTCAAGAACAAGAACAAGACTAAGAACAAACATGGAATCACAAGGTACACGCTTTCGTCTTATTCTTCTTCTCCATCTCTTCTTAATCTAGTTGTGAGTCGGTTCATGGTTAATGGATCGTTTATGTTCCAACATTGTCGACTGATTTAGGTGAGGAGGTCAGCGTTGAGGGACGATTGAGTCGCCGGTGATGGTGATCGGAGAAGGAGATATAGTGGTTGGCTTGGCCTTTGCGGTTGTTGTTGATGAAGAAGAACCGATTGGGGAGGGAGTCCCTCTGTGATTTCCGATTAGAGAGAGAGTTGCTTTGTGAGGAAGCTATGAAAGTCTCAGTATTGAGAGAGAAAGTGGGCGTCCCACCTCTGTGCCTGTCCCCCCTTTTTTTGTCCGTGTCTCCCACTAAAATGAGGATATTATTCCTTATTTAATAAGGATTTGGAAATGGTTTGGGTGTCTTATGACACCGGTTCTTTTCAGGCAGAATGGGCCGAATTGAACAAGGCCCAAAACTAATGAATAAAAATAATGAGCCCAAAATTAAATGAGCCCAAAAAAAAGAAAGCATACCCAAAAACACGAGTTCGGGTCGGGGTACTCACACTAGGCCCCGCCTAGGCGCTAGGCCCCTCTCCAACGCCTAGTTCTAAGCCCCGCCTAGGTCCCGACTAATCCCGACTAGTCTCCGACTAGTCCCCGCCTAGGCGCTAGGCCCGGCTCCGCCGCCTAGCATCCGCCTAGCGCTTTTTAGAACCTTGCCTCCGCCCCACCCACCTTAAATACCCACTTCTCTACCATTTTAACCCAAAATACAACCCTCAACCCTCCTCAAATCCTCCAGTCAACCATTTCTCTCCAATCAAAATCATCCTAAAACCCCCCTAAAACCCCAATTCCGAAAAATCCAAAAACCCTTCACTCATTTCATAAATTCAAGAAGGATTACTCCGAATTAAGGTGCAAGGAAGGAGCTTTTGGGTATCTTGTGGCTATTCAACAAAGATTTCAAGTTTTTCAAACGCGGATCCGGGTAATCTAATTTCTTCTTTACTCTAGTTGGGTTTTGATTATTTTTTCTGTAAATTTTCATGGAAGGAAGGAAGGGAAAAGGAAAGGCTTCTGAAAGGGGTTCGAAAAGGTCCCGAAAGGAACCATCTCCTGCCTCTGATCTGAACCCAACACTCAATAATTTGGGTATTGAGTTTAGAGAGCCTTTCGAAGTAGCTAGATTCACCGCCCTTCGTCAAAAGAGGATTAGGCCAACCCAATTCCCGGATATTGATGCCCTCAAAACCTTAGATATCTATTCAAATGTGAAAAGGTTTCACAGCGGGTTTGGTTGTGGTGGTTTTCTTGAATTGCATGCAAAAACTTATGAAAGGATCACTTTGGAGTTCTTGTGCACTATGAGGAAGGATGTTACAACAGAAATTTGTGGAGATACGGAAGAGCCATATCAGTTGATACACTTGTATTTTAGGCTTGGTGGAGAAGAATTTCATCTCACTTCCTTTGATATAAACAGAACTTTGAGTTGGCCCGCCTACACAAATTATGAAACCGTTTTTCCCATAGAGTTTAGGGAGAATGTGTTTTAGGAACAAATAACTGGGATCCCATCCTTCAAATCTAGAACCGCAAAAGCCTCGTCTATTATCCACCCCGTTCTTCGGCTTATGCACAGGTTTTATGCCTGTACCATTTTTGCAAGGGAAGATAAGGGTACGGTGAACAAGAAGGAGTTGTTTTTGTTATGGTCTTTGGTGAGGGCTCATAGGAGGGTGAATTTGAGCCATTTCTTAATAGAGTTGTTTAGTGATATTGTCTCTCCAACTTTCAATGGGGAGATTCACATTGGTGGTATCATTACTTTGTTTGGTAATCATTTTCGGCGTGTAATGCCCGATAATGAGGCTGCAGTTTCGGGTTCGACAAAGTTGGATATTCCAACCCTGCGAAATATGCAAATGATCTCGGATAGAGGACGTGGGGAATACAATTGGTTGGTAGGGCCGGGTAAAATGCCCTACATTGTTTTACCTAGTCCCATCCTCCCCAAGGCCCGAACTTATCAATATCAAACATGGATATTTCCTAATTCCATGAACCAAGGGGAGGGCCAATCAAGTCAAGCAAACCAAGAGGAAGAAGAAGAAGAAAGAGAGCAACGTCATCCCAACCCACCCCAATTGCCGTCGGATTTCAATGAAAGGTTTGACCGGATCGAGCTTCAAAACAATCAAATAATAACTCGGTTCGACACTTTCAATAATGAATTTCATTACTTCTGAAATGATATACAAGATCCTGTTAGTACGATTCAAAGGCAAGTGAACACAATCTACAATTATGGGGTCAACAATTGGGATGACTTTCCGCAACCACCATCATATCCGTAAGTCTTTATTTTTAAGTTTTTCTCTTTACTCCCCCGGGTTTTGACATTGTTCCTTGAAACATTGAGGACAATGTTCATTTCAAGTGTGGGGGTATACCTATCTTTATTTTATTTTTCGCTTTCTAGTTTAAATTTTTACTTGCTTTCTAGTTTAAAATTTACTTGCTTTCTAGTGTAAATTTTTTCTTTTTTGCATTTTCATTTTATGCATGTATAGTATATAATATATATATATATATATATATATATATATATATATATATATATATATATATATATATATATATATATATATATAATCCCTATGATGATCCATAATCATTATTTCTATGCTTGCCATTTGCCCTAGAATAATGCCTATTGTCTTTCCTCTCATATTTTCTATAAACTTAGAAATTTATAAGAAGAAAAATATAGGGACATTTTTTTAGGAAATAATTGAAAGCCTCATAAGTTATTATAGCAAAATATAGGGTTTTATCAAGAAAAAGACATTTGATTAGAAGGAATCTTTATCAATCTTTACTTGGTCATTCTTATGAAAAATTATTGAAAATATTTCTTTAAGATTGTACATTTTACATTTTATTAAATAATTTTTCCCTTATTAGAAGCACCCTTTGTTTTGCATCCTTTGAATCACACCTCTTCATCAAAAATTTCATTTTTTCATTTCCACAAATCGAATCAAAGTTAGACAATTTTTATCTTATTGCTAAAAAGAGTGACTTAGTCACCAAGCCTTAAAAGCAAAAAGAAACCTATTACTTCCTAAGTAACTCGGGGCACGGCGTTCGCTGTGACGATGCTTCCTTGCCAAATGGGAGTAATATCTAAAAGTATTCTTGATCTAAGTATTAGGAACATGGGGTTCGCAGCCACAATGTTTCCTACTTGAAAGGATCAAAAATAACTAAGGTCTTTTGCAAAAATATAACACGTACAAAAAATAAGATAAATTTGTCGAAACTTTGATGAGATTTTTTCACTATCATCATCCATTTTTTCGCCCTTGTGATTTAAAAATGCAATACAATTCTTCGAGAACTTCTAGTTTGTGAATAATTGTTTATACTTCCTCTTGTACATTTTAAAGAAATAAATTCATTTCTCTCAAAAATCACTCTAAAGAGTGAAAATTTCTCTTTTACCAAGAAATGATCTAAAAATTTATCCTTCTAGCATGTTTTACTTGATCAAATTTTATATATGCTATATTAGGTTATAGTCTTACAAATTATCTCTTTAAAAATATCCCCAAAATGCTTCTTCCTAATAATTTTTAAGGGTAAACAAAATATGACTAGAAAGATAAAGGCATTATCCAAAAGGCATTTAAAGGCTTGCTACTCTATTTTCGAGGGACCATTCTTGTTTTTATTTTCTTTTTCTCCCTCTTCGTGTTTTCATCTTAAAATTGCTTGGGGACAAGCAAAAGCCTAAGTGTGGGGGAGTTTGATAAGTGACTATTATATAGTCATTTATCCCAAGTTTTATATACTTTTACATTAGATAAATCATCTTTTTCATTTAGTTTTAAGTACTTTTTACTTACTTTTTCATATATATTAGATTTTACGCCTTTGGTATGTTTTATACATTTTTAGACAAGTTTTAGGGCCTTTTTATGTCAAAGGGATACTTGGGCACTTTAAGAACGAAAGACATAGAGGAGCACCAAACAAAACGAACACACAAAGCAAAAACCAGGTGGAGCGGCCGTGCAGCTATCAGTGGAGCGGCCGTGCACTCAAGGCCATGACAGGCCATTTTTGGCCCTAAACCAAGGAGTGGCCGAGCAATGTACAGACCTTGGCCGTGCCAACCTCGGAGCGACCGTGCAGCTAGCCTCGGATCGGCCTTGCATATCTTCCAGATTCAAATTCAAAATTGGCGCCAAGGGTGCACGGCCGTGCAAATCCCTTGACACGGCCGTGCAAGAACGTGACTGCAGACTAAAAGGCACCTTTTGGAAGCACCTTCTTGAAGAGTACCCTCCCTTTATAAAAAGTCCCTTTGTGATCCGTCTTAGATACAAAAATTTTACTGATATTTCATAGCATAATGATTAGAGATAAAACACAAATACTTGTGAGATCAATTTCCGAAGATCATTCAAGGATCAAAGTTCATTTTTTGTTCTTGATATACTTTGAAGAAAGCAATAAAGTGAAGCACTATTTTCCAGCCATTTTCCTTCTATTTACATCATAAGTCTTCTTACTCTATCTTCTATTTTTAATTGTTTATATGTTCTAGATGGCTAGTGAGTAAATCTCCCTTATTCTTGGGGTTGGAAACTCAAAAGCATATATGTTCATCATCTAAAAAATGAATAGTCTTGTCTTCTATCTTCATCTAAAACAATTTCACTAAATTATTGTGAATACCCCGTCCCGATGCAACGCGCATTCGGAAGTTTGAAATAAATAATCATAAAATGTCGGATCGAAATGGGATATTCATTTAGTGACACTCGCTTTAAACCATATTAAAATATTAGTTTAATTTTGAGAGTCGCCACGCCACTTTGATATAGCCCAAAGCTTTGAAAAAAGGCTAAATAGTTAATTGGGTTCGGGGGTCAAGTTACAACAGAAGAAGAAACGCTATCACTCCTATTGCCCGACGGATCGGTCTTTCTAGCATATGGGGTGTTGGTTGTGTGCGGTGTTTACAGGAATAGATAGAAGAAACGGGATCATGCATAAGGAGGAAGGGAGAGAAAGAATTAATTGATGATCACTCCCTAGAACCTTTGAGTTAGGCCCTCGGAAGGTGCACTAATCAACGTTCATCCTTGGGGAATTGTTGATCATGGGATAATTATAACTAAGGTGGAAGGTAAGAAATAGTTCCTAGATCCATTGGGTTTTCTTGGGCGAAACCTTAGATCATCCTCGGCTATGCATATTTAAATATATTAAAAAGGTCCTAAATCTAGCATAAAGGCACAATTAAAATATAATAAGCATGCAAATATTATTATAATATGGCAATAATAATAATAATAGGGAACAAAAATATTAATAAGAGCCTTACCAATTGTAGCAAGACTTTGGGATCGAATCTAGGGCGATTCAAAGAGAGTGGGGAGAGATACGAGCAGAGCAAGTATAGCCTTGGTTCTCTCCGAAATAAAATGTGTGTGAAAAGCTGATACCGGGCACCCCTATTTATAGTGCTTCGGTAATTGGGCTGGGCTAGATGAAGGGTCGATCGGCCCTAAATATAAGGGACGATCGGCACAAAATAAAAGGTTCGATCGGCACAAAGATTTAGGTTCGATCGGCACAAAATAAAAGGTTCGATCGGCCATTTAGAGGAAGAAGGGCCGATCGGCACTATCTCCCCGGCGTACTTTTCCACGCATGCACTGACGGCGGATTTGACAGAATATTTTAATATTCTCCTCTTTTCTTTAGGGTTTTTATATTAAACCGGGCCCAAGTATTTAGAATACCTTTTTTCGGACCGGGTACTAACAGTAGCCCCTCGGCGACGCTTCTTGTAAGACAAGTGGGGTCGACGATAAAAGAATAGGATCCGTCCTGAAAAAAGGGATTTCAGGAGGTGAAACGATGATCTTGCGGATGCGAGGTTTGGACTCGAGCTGAGTCGCAAAAAAGATGACCAGGTAGGTCGAGCGGCTGGACCCACGTCGGGCTACCTACGTATCCCAATAGGAATCAAGCCAAGTCGTAGTTCGGAAGAGTGGGCGTTTAGTACCCGAGAATGGCGGACGTGCAGCGTCTCAAGCCAAAAGATGCGATTGTGTGGAAATCACCCGGAAATATGTGACTGCATGAAAGTCACTGGAATGTGAAGGCGTGACTGCGTGAAAGTCACTGGTGTAACTGTGCGGGAGTCACCCAAAAATTGTGAGAGTATGACTATGAGGGAGTCGCCCGGAAGATAAGAATTTTAACTGTGTGGGAATTACCCGGAAAATAAGAATTTTAACGCTGTGGGAATTACCCGGAAAATAAGAATTTTAACTCTGTGGGAATTACCAGGAAAATAAGAATTTTAACTTTGTGGGGGTTACCCCGAAAAAATAATAATTTTGACTCTGTGGGAGTCACCCCGAAAAAATAATAATTTTGACTCTGTGGGAGTCACCCCGAAAAAATAGGAATTTGACTTTGTAGGAGTCACCCCGAAAAAAATAGGAATTTGATTTTGTGGGAGTCACCTCGAAAATATAGGAATTTGACTTTGTGGGAGTCACCCCGAAAAAATAGGAATTTGACTTTGTGGGAGTCACCCCGAAAAAGTAGGAATTTTGACTTTGTAAATGATAAAGCAAGAAGGATTTGAGTTAAAAAATAAAAAGAGTTTATTTAAAGAAAAAAGATTTTTTGAAAACGGAGGATTTTTGAAAAAAGGGGAGGTTATTAAATAACCGGTCAAGCTCTCTGACCGAGGGGACGCGTGTCGAGGCGGGGAAGTGGAAGGGTCGATCGGCCCTTCCTTCTGATTGGCTGAGGATGATTTGACGAGGATCCGCCTGCTGAGATGAAATCTGGACCGCTCGATGGTCCCAAAGAAACACAAAATAATGGGCCGATCGGCCCTTCCTCTCATTGGCCAGATCTTTCGGCCGATCGGCCTTTAAAGCCGTTTGTCTTCTTCTCCTTTCACTACTACATTTCTGACCTAATGTAACGCATCTAACGCATCTAATGTAACGCCACGAGCTAATGTAACGCATCTAATGCAACGCCAGAGCTAATGTAACGCATCTAATGCAACGCCAGAGCTAATGTAACGGCTAATGCAACGCCAGAGCTAATGTAACGCATCTAATGCAACGCCAGAGCTAATGTAACGCATCTAATGCAACGCCAGAGCTAATGTAACGAGTCTAATGCAACGCCAAAATCCTAATGTAACGCCTAAATTACTAATGCAACGCCAAAATCCTAAACCCTATACCCTATAACCTATACCAAATACCATATACCCTATATCCTATATCCTATACCCTATACCCTATACACTATACCCTATACCCTATACCCCATACACTATATTTTATACCCTATATCCTATACCCTATACCCTATGCCCTATACACTATACCCTATAACCTATATCCTATAAGGTATAGGGCATATGGTATAGGGTATACCCTATAGGGTATAGGGTATACTCTATAGGATATAGGTATGTGATATGTGGTATGTATAAGGCATAGGGCATAGTAAGTATGGTATAGGGTATACCCTATAGTATAGGGTATAAGGTATAGGGCATCGTGCATATGGTATAGGTATACCTATACCCTATAGGTATACCCTATGTGTATATATAGATGTGGTATACCCTATAGGATATAGGGTATACCCTTTATGTAAGATATAGGGTATGTGGTATAGGGTATAAGGTATAGGGCATAGGGTATAAGGCATATGGTATAGGTATACCCCATGTGGTATAGGGTATACCCTATGTGATATAGGGTATGTGGTATAAGGTATAGGGCATGTGGCATATGGTATAGGGTATACCCTATAGGGTATAGGTATAAGGTATAGGGCATAGTGGCATATGGTATGTGGTATACCCTATGTAGATATGGTATACCCTATAAGGTATAGGGTATATGGTATACCCAATAGGGTATAGGGCATATGGTATAGGGTATACCCTATAGGGTATAGGCATACCCTATAGGATATAGGGTATATGTGATAGATTAGGGTATAGTGGTATAAGGTATAGGGCATATGTATGTGGTATAGGGCATATGGTATAGTGGTATACCCTATAGTGGTATGTGGTATAAGGTATGGGGCATTAGGGCATATGGTATAGGGTATAACCTTTAGGGTATAGGGTATACCCTATATAAGGTATAGGGTATAGGGTATAACCCTAGGGTATAGGGCATATGGTATAGGGTATAAATTCTATAGGATATGTGGTATAGGATATGTGGGTATAGGGTATAAGGTATAGGGCATGTAGGGTATAGGCATGGTATGGTATAGGGTATACCCTATAGGATATGTGGTATAAGGTATGGGGCATAGGGCATATGGTATAGGGTATACCCTTTTAGGGTATAGGGTATACCCTATAAGTGCATAGGGTATAGGGCATAGGGCATATGGTATAGGGTATACCCTATAGTGGTATAGTGGTATACCCTATAAGGTATAGGGTATATGGTATAGGGCGTAGGCGCATGGTATAGGGTATACCCTATGTGGCATAGGGTATAGGATATACCACATAGGGTATAGGGTATAGGGTATACCACATAGGGTATAGGGTATAGGGTATACCCTATAGGGTATAGGAGTATAGGGTATAGGGTATAGGGTATACCACATAGGGTATAGGGTATGTGGTATACTATAGAATTTATAAGGTATGGGGCATAGGGCATAGTATAGGGTATAGGGTATACCCTATAGGGTATAGGTATACCCTATAGGGTATATGGTATACCACATATAGATGTGGTATACCCTAGCAGGTATAGTGGGCATATGGTATAGGGTATACCCTATAGGGTATAGGGTATACCCTATAGGGTATAGGGTATACCCTATATGGTATAGGGTATACCCTATAGGGTATACCCTATAGGGTATAGGGCATATGGTATAGGGTATACCCTATAGGGTATAGGGTATTCCCTATAAGGTATAGGGTATAACCTATAGGGTATAGGGTATAAGGTATAGGGCATATGGTATAGGGTATACCCTATAGGGTATAGGGTATACCCTATAGGATATAGGGTATAGGATATAGGGTATAGGGTATAGGGTATAAGGTATAGGGCATAGGGCATAGGGTATAAGGTATTGGGCATAGGGCATAGGGTATACCCTATAGGGTATACCCCATGTGGGCATAGGCATATGGTATAGGGTATACCCTATAGGGTATAGGGTATAGGGTATAAGGTATAGGGCATAGGGCATAGGGTATAGGGTATACCCTATAGGGTATATGGTATACCCGATAGGGTATATGGCATATGGTATAGGGTATACCCTATAGGGTATAGGGTATAGGGTATACCCTATAGGATATAGGGTATAGAGTATAAGGTATAGGGCATAGGGCATATGGTATAGAGTATACCCTATAGGGTATAGGGTATAAGGTATAGGGCATAGGGCATAGGGTATAGGGTATAGGGTATACCCTATTATTAATATATTCAATTATTTCTTAAGTTTATAATATAAAAATATTTACTTTTTTGATATTATGTATTATTACTAGTTATAATTAATATTATTATTAAGTATTATTATTAATAAATTTAAAATGATTAAATTAATGAGTATTATTATTAATTAATAACATTATTATTTTTGATATTATGTATTATTACTAGTTATTTTAATATTATTATTAAGTATTATTATTAATTATATAATAATAATTATTAATATATTCAATTATTTGTTAAGTATATAATATAAAAATATTTACTTTTTTTTGATATTATGTATTATTACTAGTTATTAGTAATATTATTATTAAGTATTATTATTAATAAATTTAAAATGATTAAATTAATGAGTATTATTATTAATTAATAACATTATTATTTTTGATATTATGTATTATTACTAGTTATTTTAATATTATTATTAAGTATTATTATTAATTATATAATATAGTGTGAAACAAATACTATGTGTTGTGCAATTTTTTGATTGGATCCAAAAATTTCACGCGGATCATGAATAAAACAACATCTAACCGTTCAATACATTCAATCCAACGGTCCACATCTATTCTAAACAAAACCAATAAATCCCTCTTTTCTCTCCTCATTTCTCTTACTTTATTTTCATTTTATCAAAATAAACAAACCCATTTCTCTCATTCTTCTCTCTCTCAGGTCAAACCTACTGCTCGTTCTCATGGATTCCGACCGTCTTCTTCTCTCCTCAACCCGTTTCTCATTTCTCTCATCAACCTTCTTCTTCTCTCTCATTCTTCTCTCTCCGTCAAACAACTCATGCCTACCCGTCTCCCAACCTTTTTCCATGGATTCCGACGAGGCCCTTCATCATCTCCTAGCGAGGCTCAACCATCTTCTTCTCTATCTCCGATCCCCAACGCCGTCTTCTTCTCTCTCTCTCCCCAACGCCGTCTTCTTTCTCTCCCCTTCATCGTCTCTCCTAGCGAGGCTCGACCATCTAGATCTACATGGATTCCATTTTGATTTGTTTAAATTTTGTGTTTTCAGGTTTTATTTCGATGGGTTTCCTTTCGATTTGTTGTTGTATTTTGTGTTTTATTTCGATTTGTACAAACTTTTGTTTGATTTGTGGATGGTTGTGGACGGTGGTGGACGGTGGTGGACGGTGGTGGATGGTGGTGGAGCAAAGTGTTACTTTTGAAAAATGCAAGAATTGTTTTGAATATAAAAAAAGTGAAGGGACTAATTTGAGAATAAAAAACATTAAGGGACCGATTTGAGAAAAAAGTTAAGGGATTGATTTGAGAATAAATATATATATATTTTTAAAATATATTTATATATAAATATATATATATATATATATATATATATATTGAAAAAAGAAAATTAAAAAAATTAATAAAATTGTGAAATTATGGACTCATCTAATTCTTGGCGTTACATTAGGTATTCAACCACTTTTTAAATTGGCGTTACATTAGGTTCTTTTTGGCGTTGCATTAGGTGTTCATATAGTTTTAAAATTGGCGTTGCATTAGGTATTTACCTGATGCAACGCCAAAGCTCTGGCGTTACATTAGCTTACTATGTCGTTGCATTAGACCTAATGCAACGCAAGAGAATGCAACGGCCATTTGGCGTTACATTAGGCCTAATGTAACGGTTTTTGGGCCCTAATGCAACGAAAATTGGCGTTACATTAGGTCAGAAATGTAGTAGTGTTTACGTCTTCTTCTTCTTCTTTACGAATTCTAAGCTTTCGCCGGAAAATTTTTCAAGCTCCATTGATTTGTTTTTGTGCCGAGTTTGCAAGATCTTGCCATGGATCCAGATGTTGCCGCTTTGGAACTTTTGCTCAATCGACCGGATGCTCCATCGTTGGGCTCGTACGCCGGAGGTATGGGTGACGCCCTCTTTGGCTATGGTGGTGGAGTTGGAGCTAGCCAGTCTGAGGCCGGGAGCAGCCGCGGTTCTGGTGGTTTTGGGGGTGGTTATGGCAATATGGGTGGTGGTTTTGAGGGTGGTTATGGAGGTTATGGAGGTTATGGAGGTGGTGATGATGGCAGCCATGGCGGTCATGGCGGTGGTGGCAGCGGCAGTCATGGCGGCAGTGGTGGCGGACATGGCGGCAGTGGTGGCGGACGTGGCGGCAATGGTGGCGGACACAGCTGTCATTTTGGCGGTGATGACGGTGGCGATGATGATGAAGAGGAGGGTGATCCTGACGCCGGGGAGAGTGATAGGAGTGACACCGGCGGGGACGTTGAGGCTAGGAGGCGGCGGGCTTCGCGCAATTATCGGCCCTCGAGGCTGCATTTTCTGTTGTTCAACCAGTCCGACTTTTATCCGGGTTTGGCTTTTCATGGATCTACTGCCTGCCCCCGCGTCGGGATGAAGGTAAAGAATTTTTTATTTAACAACAGAATATTTCATGCATGTGCAAAGTGTTTATTATTTTAAATGCGAGTAATGACACGTACCTGTGCTGTGTTTACCTGGCAGGGGAAGAAGATGAAGGGACGTATCTCCCTTAGAGCGGTTGGTGAGTTGTGGGCACTTCTGCCGGCTGGTGAGGGCGGTCCTCGGGAGCGAGTACAGAGCTTGGGGTTGGCCCCCTTTTTTGACATGGTCCTGCAGATGGGCCAAACCAGGAAGTGGACTGCGGTTGTGAAGGCGTGTCGGGAGTTCTGGTGGGACACGACACATACCTTCCATTTGAGTTGGGGTGAGGCCACGATCACTCCTACAGACCTTGCCGTTCTTACCGGCTTGAGGTTCACTGACATAGCACTGCCTTTTGATGATACTCTTCATGCCGATCCGGCTCGTCAGATTCAGCTGTTTGGCGCTAGCTTAGGCTCGAGTAGAAATTTTGGTGTTGATGCGGGGAAGCTGTATAGGCTTGTTACGACTGCTATTGATCGGTACAGAGTTGGCCAGTATGGGCTTGACGCGCTTGTCCGAGGATTCCTTTGGTATGGTTTTTCAGTGGCTCTTTTCCCCAACTCGGGCCCAGTATGCCGATTCTCTTTGTTGGGTGCCTTGGCTGATTTGAGCTTAGTGCGAGATATCTCTTGGGGAGGGGCCGGCTTGGCCGAGCTGTATCGGGCCCTTGATACTGTCTCGAGGTCCAATACCTCTTCTTTTGACGCTTTTCAGTTTGTTCTGGAGGTATGCCAACTTTTGTCGTTTTCATTGTCCTCTTACCTGTTACTTGTCTTTCTGTCTTTATAAATACCCGCTTTCCGTGTCTTTTGCAGGCATGGGTCTATGAGATTTTCGGCGTCGCGCCGTTCACTTTCAAGGGACCGTGACTCGGGATATTATTGTCTGCGCGCTACCGGAGGAAGGAGAATAGGATTGAGGGTTCCGAAGACTGGTCCCGTAGTGAGCCGAGGGGCTGTTCTTGATGGTCCTAGTAAGCCCGAGTTCTTGCTTTACCCTTGGACTCCCGAGGCCTTAGAGATGGTTGGTGCTGTCCGTGATGTGACTGCTTCCCGCAGATTATTGGTTGGCTTGCTTGCTGATGAGATGTACTTGGGTGAGCGGGTGACGAGGCAGCATTATGCGTGGGCTCCGCTTTATGCGCCCCAGCATCCTCCCAGGAATATGTGGTATCCGAACCGATTGGCGAGGAGGGCGGAGTATCTACTGCAGGGTCCCCGCTATCGGGCCCGGCTTGATATGGACTATGTGGACTTTGTGGCGCTTTTTCCGAGATCACCGCAGGTGGTGAGGCTAACGATCCTTAGAAATTTCCGCCGAGGCTGCCGGTATAGGGGAGCAGGGTTTGGTTATCCCCGAGCCGATGGGTGCTGGACATCCCGAGATTGTAGATATGCCTCCATTTCCCGACCACTTCTTTGTGCATATGGCCGATGGGGAGGTGAGGGTAGACTTGACACCTACAGAGGCCGATGAGGTGGAGGGTGCTCAGCTTCCTCCAGGCGGTGCCGGCGGGGTATGCCTCTTACTTTTCCTCTTCATGCACTGATTATTATGTTTTAGCTATGGTGTAACTCTCGCACCTGATTTTGCAGGTTACCCGGGAGTCTTACGTGCGGGCTGTGAGGCAGACCAATGTACTGAGCCGTCTGCTGAAGAGTGCAGTGCAGGCACTTTCCTGCCAATCCCGGAGATCAGCGGACGTGAATCCGCGGCAGCGAGACAAAGGCTCCCATGATGAGGGTAGCTCGACATCCAGATTTTCCCGCGGTCGTGCCTCGACCTCCCATCGGGGTCATTAGGACTTTTTTATTTTGTAGTACCTGTAGGGAAAAAGTAGGAAAGAAGCATGCAGACCCTATTTTTTATGCTGACTCACTGATGTAATGCAAATGCTTTATGTACTAGTTTATGGGTTTAATATAAAATTTGGCATTTTCTATTTTTGGACATTATCTATTTTTGTACACTGCATTGAATAACTAAGGAGAATATTGTAACAAAATAAAATACGTGAATCCTTAGAATCCTTGAGCTGTTGAAGCTGCGCCGTACTTGGAAGAGCCAAAGGGTCGATCGGCCTTAAATTAAAGGTTCGATCGGCCCTAAAATAAAGGTCCGATCGGCCTTATGCTGAGAGGCGGTTTGTTCTTCCTGAAAAAAAGGGCCGATCGGCCATTGTGTCCCCTTTTCCTGCACGGATTACCTCGCAGTCCTTTTCCTGTACGGAGTTTAATACAAATACCTATATATTCCTTCACCCAGCGACGGAACACCACACCTTTTCTTCTTTTCTTTGCATTGTTCTTTCTTTTCTTGCCGTGAACCACAACACGATGAATTCCCACCCTTCTGTTTTGATGGAGAAGCAAAGTAGTTTTGAGAATGATTTGGCTGTTTGGGCATCCAAGGTACCTCGCTCCGTTCGTCATGCCTTTGACAAACGCTTTGGGGTAAAGTGCATTTGGTCCCTTTTGCCCATGCACCCCAACTGGAATCTTTTACACGCAGCAGCTGCCTTTTGGGACAAAACCAACCATGTCTTCAACTTTTCCTACAATGAGATTACACCCACCTATAAAGATTTTCTTGCCCTTTGTGGAGGAGATGATGTCAGTTTGATAGCAGTTCCTCAGGATCGAGTTCCGTTGGTGACAAGGGTGGCTAAATTTCTGCGCATCCCTACGGCTGTGGCTAGAGGCTTGGTTGAGGGTGTGGATATAGATATATGTGATTTGCCGGGGAGGTTTGCTCATGGTGATGACTTTGACTCGGATTTTGCTTTGGATTGCTTGGCCCTTTGCTTGTTTTCCAAGGTTCTATTCTCTCCTTATGTGGGGGTAGCTACCAGTGGATGTCTTGATATGGTTGATCAGGCCCGTTCTGGGAGGAGCATTGTTCCGGTTCTCTTGGGCGAGACACTTCATGGTATATCTCAGATAGCTAGGGGTGCTCCACTCATGACTAGGGGCAGTGCCAAATTACTGACCACATGGCTTGAGGATCGGCTTTTTGTTCTAGAGATTCCCCCTTCAAGTGTTAAGCCTTGGTTTCATGGTTGCAGGAGGAAGGTTGATCCGCTTTCCCGGAAACATCGGGAGCGGGAGTGGAAGATGTACTTGGCGGAGATGGATACAGATAAGATTCAGTGGCGAGTACAGCATTGGGGTCTCTCTTTCGTTCGGAGCCTTCAACTTGGGCAATGCCTGATTCGCGTACCAGCTTTTGAGACCACCACTTTTTACTATGCAGAGCGGGTACTTCGTCAATATGGCATGGAGCAAGTCCGTCCTCAAACTTGGGGATCTTTTGAGTTTGATGATTCTGCCAAGGTTCTTCCAATGGACGTTGGTGTTTCGGTTCTGATGGTAAGCTTATGGAGTTCTCATGGGATGCCACGAGTTTATCTTGCACAGCGGACCCTTAGCACTCATTTGTCGCATGCTTATTTGACATGGTATGAAGAAAACTTGGGACCGATGAAGGAGATTTTATATGACTTGAGACGGAGATTGATCCCTAACATATCTTCGAGCCGTTTTCTCAGAGACAGGGAGGCTTTGGAGACTTCTTTGGACAAAGTGGAGAGCATCCTCCCAAGAAGATTGAGCGGAAACTGAAGGGCAAGGCGATAGAGGAGGTTCCCCCATTGAAGAAGAAGTATTCGCCTTACTTTAAGAGAGAGAGCAAGAAGAAACCGACTCGACGAGCCGCCAAGAAGAAGAAGGACCGAGATGAGGGGCCTAGTGCCAAGGAGTAGACCTATGTGTCCGAGTATCCACCCACAGTCACATGCAGACACATTAGTTATTTATTTTGTCTTTTAAATCTTTTAGCTTCTTTTGCAAGTTATGTAGTCATTAGTATAGTCGAGCTTAGACTCATCAAATAAGTGTAATCATGCATTGATTGTGGGAATGAAAAAGTTTATTGCTTTAGTAGAAACAGACTGGATTTTTATTTATTTTTTGGACCGCGCCGATTAAGGCTGCCTACGTTCTCCTTTTACAATGAGAACCAAGGGGCTCAGGTCGTCGTAGTTCATTTTCGTCAAGCTACTAATTTTAGAAAGGAAAGATAGAAGCGGGACACTTTTTATTTTATTTTTGTTTGCTCTAACTTTTGCCTAGACCGCCCTTTACGGGTTTTCAATCTAGCGAGCTTTTGAACGCACCCTTTCTTTTATTGCTAGACCGCCCTTTGCGGGTTTTCGATCTAGCGGGCTTCTTTTTGCGTTTTTTTTTTTTTTTTTTTTATATATAGAGGGGGACGAATTTAATCATAGTAGCGTCTGAGCTTGCTGAGATTGACGGGCTCCTTGAATTCGTTGCCATCCAAATCTGCCATTTTAACTGCTCCACCCGAAAATATCTTCTTGATCACATACGGGCCGGTCCACGTGGGGGCCCACTTCCCGAGAGGGTTGAACTTATTGGGAATTCGCTGCTTCAAGACCAAATCTCCTTCCTTAATGTCTAAGGGCTGCACCTTCTTGTTGAAAGCTCTTGCTGTCCGTCTTTGATAGGCTCGGATGTGTTCCATGGCTTTGAGTCTACGCTCGTCAAGTGTGGCCAACTGATCGTATCGGCTGCGGAGCCATTCAACTTCTGCTACTTGATTCTCTAGTAAAATCCTCAAAGACGGGACTTCCAGTTCGACCGGGAGCACTGCCTCCATCCCATATGTCAGAGCAAAAGGAGTTTCACCTGTAGCGGTGCGGACGGAAGTTCTATACCCCCAAAGTGCCAATGGTAACTTCTCGGGCCAGTCCCTACCTCGAATTGCCGTTTTTCTGATTATCTGCTCAAATGTCTTGTTAGCTGCTTCGACTGCTCCGTTGGTCTGAGGCCTATAAGGGGAGGATTTGTGCCGGGTAATTTTGAACTCTGCCAGTAATCTGTCACAATCTCCACCAAAGTGAGACCCATTGTCCGAGATGATCTCATTCGGTACCCCATATCTGCATAAGATATCCTCCTTAATGAACTGTGCCACCTTTTTGGAAGTCAACACCTTGTAAGACTTTGCCTCGATCCACTTGGTGAAGTAATCGACAGCTACTAATACAAAACAATGCCCATTGCTTCCCGGCGGTGTAATCTTGCCAATCACATCAATCCCCCATGTCGCAAATGGCCAAGGGGTTACCATGCTGTACAACTCGTGAGGGGGTACATGGTTTAGATTGGAACACATTTGTCATTTGGGACATTTTCGCACGAACTGGATGCAGTCTGCTTCTATAGTGACCCAATAATAACCCAACCGTGTGATTTTCTGCCTCAACATTCTAGCGTTCATGTGCGGACCGCATAAGCCATCGTGTACTTCTTCCATGATCTTTTCTGCCTGTTTCGCACCTACACAGAGTAATAAGAGACCATCGTAATGCCTTTTGTATAACGTATCATCTAGAAGAACAAACTGTCCGGCCAATCGCTTCAATGCCTGCAAGCTTTTGGCTTTTACGTCTCCTAGAAAAGACACATAGCCTTTCTTGAGATACTTATAAATCTGTGCGTACCACTGATCTTTATTTTCCTCGGTGTCAGCTTGAATCTCGCAGCAGTAGGCCTCGCAGCAGTAAGCGGGGTTCTCTCTCCGACCGACTCTGAATGGTTTTACAGACATTCCGTGAGGGATTTCGACCAAAGAAGCCAGTGTAGCTAAAGCGTCAGCGAACCTATTTCTGTCTCTGGGTAGATAATGGAATGTCACTTCTCTGAATTGTCTGACTAGCTCTTCCATGTAAGTCTGATACTGCAGCAGATAGGGGTCAACAGTCTTCCACTTCTTAGATGTCTGATTGATGATTAAAGCCGAGTCTCCATATACCTCTAACTCTTTCACATTACGCTCTAGGGCTGCTTCCAAACCTGCTATGCAAGCCTCATATTCAGCTGCGTTATTGGTGGTTGTAAAATTCAGCTTGATGGCGATGGGGGTGTGCTCATCTTTGGGATCAACCAAAAGGATTCCGACTCCGTTGCCTCTCTTGTTTGAAGCCCCATCAAAGAATAGTTGCCATCTCTCTTCTGTATCAAGGCTAAAAATCCCCTCGTCTGGAAACTCCGGTTCAAGCCCCTGTTCTTCTGTGCTAGGAAACTCTGCTAAATGATCTGCCATGGCTCGCCCTTTAACTGCTTTTCTCGGCACATAGGTGATGTCGAATTCCCCCAGAAATACCGACCACTTGGCTAACCTCATGGGCAGAGACGGCTTGTCGAACAAATACTTAATTGGATCCATCTTTGACACCAGTAGAATCGGATGTGCTGACAAGTAATGCTTGAGCTTATTAACCACCCAAACTAGCCCGGTGCAAGTCTTTTCCAATGCTGAGTAGTTTAGCTCACTCCCCTGCAACTTTCGGCTAACGAAATAAATAAACGGCGTTCTCCACTCCGAGAATCTTTGGCTTCTGTGCAAGATAGCCCCAACGGCCGTATCGCCATCGTTAGGTACAAGAGCAATGGTTTCTCCGAATGTGGGGGGCGAAGGATAGGGGGATTGACCAAGTATCTCTTGATTTCCTCAAAGGCCTCTTGACACTTCCAGTCCCAATCTACACTTGCGGTCTTCTTCATCAGTCTGAAAATCGGCTCACACATAGTAGTCAATTGATTAATGAAGCGGCTGATGTACTGTAACCGTCCCATGAATCCCTTAACTTCCTTTTCTGTACGTGGTGGCCTCATCTCCATGATAGCTTGAATCTTTCTTGGATCTGCCTCAATCCCGCGTTCTGTGACCGTGTAACCCAGGACCTTTCCTCGAATAACCCCGAATGTACATTTGGCAGGATTCAGCCGCATGGAGTGCTTGCGCAGTCTGTCAAAGAACTTCCTCAAATCAATAAAGTGCTGACCGTCTGACCCTTTGGAGTGAATGATCATATCATCGACGTACACCTCAATCTCCTTATGAATCATGTCGTGGAATAATGCTGTGACCGCCCTCTGGTATGTAGCCCCTGCATTCTTTAATCCGAATGGCATTACAGTGTAACAATACGTTCCCCATGGCGTAGTGAAAGCTGTCTTCTCCTGGTCCGCCTCGGCCATCTTGATCTGATTATAACCCGCAAAACCATCTACAAACGACTTGACTTCGTAGTTAGCAGTGGCATCTATTAACATGTCGATGTTGGGTAGCGGGAAGTCATCCTTTGGGCTAGCCTTGTTGAGATCACGGAAGTCAACACAAACTCTAACCTTGCCGTTCAATTTACTGACTGTCACAATGTTGGATAACCACGTCGGATACTCAATGACTCTGATAAAACCCACCCTGAGGAGCTTCTCTATCTCTTCTTTGACTTGCAGAGACCACTCTAGCTTGATGCGGCGCAATTTCTGCTTGACAGGCTTGGCGTCTGGTGCTAGTGGTATTCTGTGCTCCACTATTGAGTTATCCAGCCCCGGCATATCCTTATATGACCATGCGAACACATCCGAATATTCTTTGAGCAGCTCGATCAAAGCTTCCCTTTCAGTCCCTTCGAAGAAGCTTCCGATTTGCGTCTCTCTCGGCTCCTCTTCCGTTCCCAAATTAATACATGCTAACACCTCATCGGTAGCTTGGGCTCGACCTTCCCTTTGATTAATAACTTGCTCAGAAATTTCTTTAATGTATTCATTGTTTAGTGTGTCTGCTTCTTCTAATGAATCATTATTAACTAAGTTAATTTGATTAAGTTGAGCATCATTTTTAGTTAATTTATCATTTAAAAGACTGGCTATAAGGGGATACTCGGAAAGATCTAGCTTTTCATTCATTGCGAAAGGAAAAACAACATTTGCAACTAAATCATAGTCTTCTGACGTGAGGTCATCAGACTTAGAAGAGGACTCAAATTCAAAAGAAAACACATCCGACTCAGACACAACAGACGACTTGGGAGAAACAGAGGATTTGGGGGAACCAACAGGAGACTCAATAGGAGGAGGAATCAGTCCTAGCTCTTCAACCATGTACTTCTTCGTGGCTACGGGTCTGCCAAGTATGCACCAATTCTTCAGCTTCCCGGTCATGGGTGTCACCAACGTCCTTGGATCGACGTCGTCTGTCTGCTCTGCTCCAATGACTGCAACCATATCCTCAGGGGCGGAGCCAGGAATTGGCCGAGGGGGGGCAAGATTACACGGGGGTTCGGGGGCAGCACCCCCGAAAAAAAAATTCGGGTCGGACAAGTAAAAAAATGGGTCGGATCCATGAAATACAATGTATTTTAGTTAACAAAAATGATAAAAGTAAATAATTCAAAGAACGATTGAAATAATGTTGAAGTATTTAACGCAAACAATTTATTAAAATATATTACTCGTACAAAAAAGAAATTCAAATTTGCTAATTAAACTTGGGATAATAGGAAGAAAGACCAAAAACAAAAAAATGGGAAAAGCCTAACGAATTAATTAAGATTGAAAAAATGTGAGGAAAATAGGAGAAAGAGAAAAACAAAACTGTTAAGAGAAAGAATAGCAAAGATGGAAGACAAAATTAATTGAAAATGTAGGTAGCAGGGTTCGAACATGGATTTGAAAGGAAACACCAAAGGCTTTAACTTCACCTCTTCTACCGCTGAACCACACCACTCAATGGTGTTAATCTTGAAGTTAATTATATATATACATATATAACAAAAATATGGTGGGGGCAAAAAAAAAAAAATTCCACTGCATTTCCGCCGCTGGGGGGGGCGAGTGCCCCCACCAGCCCCCACCTGGATCCGCCCCTGCATATCCTCCTCTATATTCAGATTCCCCAAATGCTGTAGCAAGGTCTGACCATCCCATTCCTCTGACTCTTCTGGAACTGCAATATTCTCGACCAACGGCTCATCCAAAGATACTTGCCCTAGCAGATCTGCCAACTTGTCTTCGCCTTGACGGCATACGCTCGAATCATGACAACCTTGCCTCCCCTTTGATGCGGATCCATAAGAACTGTCTTCATCTTCGACCTGTCGAACTCCGTATCCCTGAAGATCTCAAAGCCTTTCTGCAGTCTACCTGTGTGATCGAACCAAGGCTCGTTAAACTCCATGCAAGAGAACTCCTCGCCTTCTTTGACAAAGTAACTATTGAGGGAAAGGCGGTATGGTCTCATCTCTGGCTTCTCGTAGGGTAGCTTTGCCCTCTTGAGATACTCAATTCTTTTCTCTTCAGCCCTATCTTCAGGGGTAATAACATAGCCTAAACCGTGCTTGCTACGGTGATCAGTAGCTTCCACTGCTTGCGTAGGTCCTTGGAGATGCTCACCCAGCCCCAGTCCTGGTACAAATCCCATGTTCCTCATCATTCTGACAGCTGGTCGTACTCTGTTTGATGTTTTTGTGAGGTCTACCGCGCAAACCTGTGCTTGTGCTATTAGCTGAAAACCGCTGAACATCGAACTACCTTCTTCATGCTGAATCTGTAGGACCGGCTTTCCCCCAGTGTTTGACCCTTGAGATGTAACCAAATCGCTGTAGATGACTGTCACTTGGTCGCCTGACTGAAACTTCACACACTGATGCAGTGAGGGAGGAACTCCATTCATCTGATGCAACCATGGCCTACCCAGCAACATGGTGAATGTGGAAGGTATGTCTATGACTTGGAACTTGGCAATCGTAGTGGTGATCCTGCAAGTAAGAGGCAAGCTGATTATCCCCAACACTGACCGGCTAGTAGAGTCATAACCTCGGACGGAATGAACTGAAGGTCTCAAATCTGTAGGATTTAAATCGAGGACATCCATCATCCTGGAGGGCAATATATTCACCGCAGAGCCGTTATCAATGAAAATGCGTGGCAGTCTCTTCCCGTTGACCTCAATAGTAATATGCAGTGGTTCGTTGTGATCCGACCCAAACTCTGGCATGTCCAACTCTGAAAACGTGATGATGTTTCCAAAGTGAATATTTCCAATCATCTGAGTTACATCTTCCGGCTTCGTATCAGATGGCACCAAAGTTGCAGCTAGATTCTGTTCCAACATCATCCTGTGGGCATACGAGGACGTGAGCAAGGACCATAAGGATATGTTGGCTTGGGTTAGCTTTAGTTGAGTGAGAATAGGGTCCTCTTTATCGGGATTCACTACTTCAGTTTTAGGACCAAAGATTTTCTTCGCTCCCTTATCTTCTGCTTGATACACCTTTCCGGATCTTGTGAGTAGATTAACTCCATTCTTTTCCATGTCGGATACTTCTGCTTGAATCTCGGCCAACGAGAGAGGTTTAGGACTCTCTTCTGAATAAACATCATTTAATGAGGCAACTTCCCTAGACAGTTCCTCAAAAGACAGCATATAACAAGAAAATTCTTTATTAATGGAATTCGAAGTACAGACTGACACAACTGCCTCACTGTCTGTCACAACAAACTCGACTGGATCAGTGGGGTCTTTCTCTACCAAAGCAATATCACTACCAACTATTTTATTAGGATTCTCTATCTTCCCTTCAATGATGAGCTTCTGCACAGCCCTCTTCAAATCAAAATCAGCACACTTGGACAAATATGGAACAAGCACTCCCTTTCTAACAATAGCTGAGAAAACCTTCTCTGTTGACAGCCCCAGTTTCTCAAAAGCATCTTCCATCTCTACCATACAGATGTAGTTACTTTCCACCATGTGGATCCTGTTGTTAGGAAGGGGATTCCCCACGACATTCGGAGACTTCGGCTTCTCCACCTTTCCTTGCCGAATCAAATCTTGCACTAACCGTTTGAACTGAATGCAGGAATCAGTAGTGTGGCCCTTGTACTTGTGATAGTTGCAATACTTAGAAGCATCTAAGTCTTCCCTTGGGTTTACCGGTTCATAATTCTCAAGTGGCTTGACCAAGCCCCTCTTCACTAGCACTTCAAAGACTTTGCCCATTGGCATTCCAAAATCATCAAACACATCCCTCTCGCGGTGAATATTGCCATTCCCCCTCATTACAGCTTGAACATCCAAAGCAGCTCCCCCTTGCACATAATTCACTTGTCCCACTGGCTCTTTCTTCGCAGTGGCTTGGTGGGAGCTCTATAGCGGAACGAATTATTACTAGCCCCGTTGTCCTTCTGGGAGTGATTCCGCTATGCCACTCTCGTATCGTACTCCCGAATCCACCATTTCCCTAAGATTGGGGAAATAACCATTACCAACTGCCAACTTATGCCCGGGTAACAAACACTTATAGAAAATCTGTTTCTGTTCATTCTCTTTAGGAGGGTACTGAATCTCACTCAACTTGTCATTCCAACGCTTGTAGAAATCATAAATCGACTCCCCAGTCTTTTGAAGCGTGTGCTCCAAATCCGCTCGATTAACTTGCCAATCCATGTTGGCTTGATACTTTTCCGAGAACACTCTACTAACCTTGTCCCAAGTATCCCTTTCCTCCTCGTTCAACTTCAAAAACCAACGGAGAGCAGCCCCTTCCAATGTGCTATGAAACATTCTTGCCATCTGCTCGGGCGTGCAGTCTTTGGCCCTCATTGCCAATGTATAGCTGTCTAAATGCGTCTTTGGACAAGTAACTCCTCCAAACATGGCCATCTTGGGCATCTTGAAGTCTTGAGGTAGGGGTGCAACCTTGCTTGGATTAAGCATCTTGATGGGGGACACACCTTGCTTTCCCATTTGCTCGGTCAATGCTTTTACTTGCTCAATCAAGGCTAACACAGTTGGGTCCGTAGCAATGTTGGAATTCTGAATGGCTGGGGGTTGAGTAGTGGTAGGAGAGGTGGAGTAGGTGGGAATATGGTGGCCGGCATAATTGAAGGGTAAAGTGGGAGGAGGTAGGTTAGCAAAGTGGTCATTGGGTGTGTCGGCAGAAGGCTGATAGGGTCTTTTGGATTTGCTCGAGCTCCCATACATGACTGGTGGTGGAACATTCTTGTAGCTGGTTGGAACATAGTTGGGTAGAGGGAAGGTAGGTGCATTGGGGTTGGCAGGATTAGGAGCATTGACAGTTTCATCTTCAACATCGACAACTTCATTCCCCATCAAAATAACCTTGTGTCCCCTTTTACTGAGCTCCTCAACAAAATGATCTTTCAACTCTTGATTGTGGTTCTTCAAAGTACGGTTCTTCTCTTCAAGTTTCTCAACCCTCATGGTCAAACCAGCAAAGTAGGCGCGCAGAGCAGGTGGAATGTCATCGAAGTTGGGGTTGAATGGACCTTCCATTGAAGTGACTGGTGTAGAGCCGGTTGCAGAGACAGCTGGCGAGCTTGGAGTAGTGGAGGGAGGCAAGGTTGTCATTGTTGAATGAAGAACACGGCCCGACCTTAGCTCTGCAGAAGCATCAAAAGACTCGGCTTTAGGAGAGGGGTTGACTCAATGCAGTGTACTAGCTTGAATTTTTTATTTACAAAAGCTTTGTTTCTTTTAGACCTAATAAGGTTGGAAGGGATACCCCTTTTTCGCAACTAACTAAATATCCTAAAGTGGTGGACCCTAACGACTAACCTTCTCGTATAGACACTTAATATGATATTTATGGGAAGTAAAACAAACCTACGATAGGACAAGATCTTTTAACAATCGCTCAACCTTACGTAGCACGTCCTTTTAAAAGGAAATCAATTTTTTAGTGCTTTTATTCCCTCGATAGATCTTGACTTATCATTGATTCGTAGTGACTTAACATAAAGACCTTATTAATTGTCTACATAAAAAAGCTAGTCAAACCAACCGGTCACATGGAGTTTATTCCTAGAAAAGTGGGTGACGCAAGGGTTAGATTTCAGTCTCCCACCGTGCAGCCGAAGCGCACTGATGAGTGGATGGCCAAGTGAGACTCGGAAGGGAGGCGACATGATCACCACACTTCCCGCCCTTTGGCTTCTCCGATGGGTTAAAGGGTGTCTGTGCAGTGTGACACGGACTCTAGTGGTAGTGTGAGGTAAAAAGTCTAATTCTTTTTTAAGGAAAAAAGAAGAAAGATTTATTTTTATTTACATGAGATGCATGCATGCAATGCAACAGTTAAGAATAGAAGAAAAAGAAAAAGGAAGTAAAATACAACACCATACAAGAAAATGAAAGTCTGACCCACTTAGTTTGAAAAAATTTCAAAACAGTCCCCAACAGAGTCGCCACTGTGAATACCCCGTCCCGATGCAACGCGCATTCGGAAGTTTGAAATAAATAATCATAAAATGTCGGATCGAAATGGGATATTCATTTAGTGACACTCGCTTTAAACCATATTAAAATATTATTTTAATTTTGAGAGTCGCCACGCCACTTTGATATAGCCCAAAGCTTTGAAAAAAGGCTAAATAGTTAATTGGGTTCTGGGGTCAAGTTACAACAGAAGAAGAAACGCTATCACTCCTATTGCCTGACGGATCGGTCTTTCTAGCATATGGGGTGTTGATTGTGTGCGGTGTTTACAGGAATAGATAGAAGAAACGGGATCATGCATAAGGAGGAAGGGAGAGAAAGAATTAATTGATGATCACACCCTAGAACCTTTGAGTTAGGCCCTCGGAAGGTGCACTAATCAACGTTCATCCTTGGGGAATTGTTGATCATGGGATAATTATAACTAAGTTGGAAGGTAAGAAATAGTTCCTAGATCCATTGGGTTTTCTTGGGCGAAACCTTAGATCATCCTCGGCTATGCATATTTAAATATATTAAAAAGGTCATAAATCTAGCATAAAGGCACAATTAAAATATAATAAGCATGCAAATATTATTATAATATGGCAATAATAATAATAATAGGGAACAAAAATATTAATAAGAGCCTTACCAATTGTAGCAAGACTTTGGGATTGAATCTAGGGCGATTCAAAGAGAGTGGGGAGAGATACGAGCAGAGCAAGTATAGCCTTGGTTCTCTCCGGAATAAAATGTGTGTGAAAAGCTGATACCGGGCACCCCTATTTATAGTGCTTCGGTAATTGGGCTGGGCTAGATGAAGGGTCGATCGGCCCTAAATATAAGGGACGATCGGCACAAAATAAAAGGTTCGATCGGCACAAAGATTTAGGTTCGATCGGCACAAAATAAAAGGTTTGATCGGCCATTTAGAGGAAGAAGGGCCGATCGGCACTATCTCCTGGCGTACTTTCCACGCATGCAGCCGACGGCGGATTTGTCCTGCTACCACTGCATTTCCGCCGCTGGGGGGGGCGAGTGCCCCCCCATGCCCCCCCTGGCTCCGCCCCTGTTTGTGTATGGTAGGCTCTGATGACATGTAGAAACTTGATTTAGGGTAAAAATCATTGTGCTTTATTGATAATAATAAGGTCTTATTTATACAATTCTACGAAAGTAATTTGAGTACAAATAAAAGACTAAATCTAGGAGAGAATTATAACTCGAGTTGGTTTCCTAAACAAGAGTTCTTGAAGGACACGGCGGTGAGGTGGGTGCCTGGAGAGAAGTGAGGTTGGCGCCTCAACGGCAGAAGCACAGCCACGGTTTACACAGCAGTGAGGTAGGCGCCTGGAGAGAATTGAGGCTGGCGCCTCAACGGCAGTAGCACAGCCACGGTTTGATCAAGGTGAGGCGGCCGCCTGGCTTAGGCTGAGGCAGGCGCCTCACTCACAGCACATTCAGCTGTCTTCACACTTTGAGTATGAATATGTAGTCGCGTTATTCGGGAGACTGATTTCTTTCTGTCTCAACCTCCAATAGCCCCTTTCCCCTCCAACAGCTCCGCCCCTCCACCCCCACCCTTCTACTTCCACCTTCATTCTCAGATTTGGTCATTTTTTTCTAACTGTCTGTTGGTTGCAGTGGCGATGGTGGCAATGGTGGTGGTGGGACTGATGGTGGTGGGACTGGTAAAACTCTTCATGAATTTTAAAACACATTACTTGCTGGTAAAACTCTTCATAAACAAATATTTGAGGAGTAAACATATTTTAGCTGAAAATAATTTAAAGAGAAATACCCATCATGCGCATTCTCATTAATGACATAGCCAGATTTTTTTAAATGAAGACAAGTAAAAGCGGGCAAAATAAATTTTAATATATTTTTTTTGTTCACATAAAGTAGGAAAGTTTTAATAAATTAAAAAAAAAAACTTGAATTCTTAAAATATTTATATTAATAAAAGGAAAATTTTAAAATCAATGTCTCCTTTTGTTTAGCTTTAGATTCACCAGTGGTCCACAACTCCACATAACTTATGTTGTTATTTATTTTAACGCCCATATGACAAAGGGTGTTTGATGTAAAATGAGAAGATTTGAAAATTATAGATCAACTTTTTAAATATGATGCAAAATAGCATTGAGATATAGTTGAGGGGTGGCCAGATTAATCAGGTGATACCTTTGTCTTTGCAAAAGTGATTCATCGAAATTAGTTTGATGGAAATAATACTTTTGAAGATAATCTTACAATTATTTTAGAGGGCTTTGATCAATTAGTCTCTTAGTCAAATAAAAACTACCTTTAAGGACTAACATTATCAAAACTCGCCAAAAGGTCCCTGAATTTTTTCTGAACTAAATTGCCCCTCATACTTCGCGCGCGACTATGTGCTAGACCATGCGCATTTCTTCTTATCTACTTTCTTTCTCTCTCTCCTTTTCTCTCTCTTCCTTTTTTTCTCTTAAATTTTTAAAATGCAAAATCTCAAAATCTAAAATTTCAAAAAATTATTCGAAACCACTGTTTTAATCGCATCGCCAAGACGAATCAAACAAGTTTACTCATCATATATTTCAAATTTTATAAATAAAATAAATAAAATTATTTTTCACTTGTAAAAATCTGAGAAAATCATTTATCATTTGTTCACACCCAAGTATAAAATTTATTGTTTTCACATTTATAAACTGAGAATTCTATTTCACAGTTATATAAAAATGTGAAATAGTTTTGACATGTATATGAGCTTAATAACTGTGTATTGAAATAACTGTGATGTGTATTTCAAAGTTATTTTGGTTAGAGTTTGAAGTCTATTTCACAATTTAGAAGTCTATTTCACAGTTTTGATGTAAATAGCTGTATAATGGTTTTCACATTTAAAACTGAGAATCTATTTCACAGTTTTGATGCAAATAACTGTATAATGGTTTTCACATTTGTGAACTGAGAATTCTATATAATAGTTACATAAAAATGTGAAATGATTTTGACATATATAGGAGCTTAATAACTGTGTATTGAAATAACTGTGATGTGTATTTCACAGTTATTTTAGTTAGAGTTTGAAGTCTATTTCACAGTTTTGAAGTCTATTTCACAGTTTTGATGTAAATAGCTGTATAATGGTTTTCACATTATAACTGAGAATTCTATTTCACAGTTTTGATGCAAATAACTATATAATGGTTTTCACATTTATAACTGAGAATTCTATTTCACAGTTTTGATGCAAATAACTATATAATGGTTTTCACATTTATAACTTAGAATTCTATTTCACAGTTATATAAAAATGTGAAATGCTTTTGACATGTATATGAGCTTAATAACTGTGTATTGAAATAACTGTGATGTGTATTTCACAGTTATTTTGGTTAGAGTTTGAAGTCTATTTCACAGTTTTGAATTCTATTTCACAGTTTTGATGCAAATAAATGTATAATGGTTTTCACATTTATAACTGAGAATTCTATTTCACAGTTTTGATGCAAATAACTACTCCCTCCGTCTCACACCATTTGATACCAAAAAAATGGGCACGCGGATTAAGAAAAGGTAAGAGAGAGAAAAAGTGGAGAGAGAATGTTGTGAGTGTAAAAGTAAAATAGGAGAGAGAATGAGTGGGAGGAATAGTTAGGAGAGAGAATGTTGTGAGTGAAAAAGTAAAATAGGAGAGAGAATGAGTGGGGTAAATAGTGAAGATTTATTTTCATTTTGGGTAAGTATCAATTGGTATGGGATGGACCAAAAAGGAAATAAGTATCAATTGGTGTGGGACGGAGGGAGTATATAATAAGAAGTCTATTTAACATTTATATAAAAATGTGAAATGGTTTTGACATGTACATGAGCTTAATAACTGTGTATTGAAATAACTCTGATGTGTATTTCACAGTTATTTTTATTAGAGTTTGAAGTCTATTTCACGATTTTGTAGTATATTTCACAGTTTTGATGTAAAGAGAAGAGAAATATTTTCTAGACTCAATGGATTGTCATGTCCGGTAACTCCCACTCTCATTTCTCATCACTACTAGAAAATGAGGATTTAGCTACAAATTTTTTAGCTACAAAAATGTTTTGTAGTTCAAAGATTTTCATTAGCGATGAATTATTTATTCGTAGACAAATCTCTTTGTTTTTGCGACAATATTAGTTTTGTAGCCAAATGCTAGTCTAAGAAAATAAAATAAAAATATTTGTCGTTGAATGCATTGTTAAAATTTTGGTCCCAGGCAAATTTTTTGGCGCACTAAATTTTCCGCTCTAGTCAAAATGTAAATAAGATTTGGCTACAAAAATATAAATTATTTGCTATGAAATTATTTCATAGCCAAAATCACCAATAACATTATTGTAAGTACCCAAATTCGGATCGTCCAAATCCGTCAGAAAGTTAACCGAAATTCGTTAACTGGCCCGCTCCAGGTTAACCGGAACTCGTTAAACTCCCCGTTGCCGTGCCAACGAGACGTCCCGGACCGCCCTTGCATCCCGACGTCGAACCGTACTTAGCACGTGACATCTCACGTAAAAGTATGGCTTTCCCCGAAAACGCATTTTCCGGCACTTTCCGGCGCGTCGGACATTTTCCGGACTGTTATTTTAAAAAACGGACAAAACCGGGACCGGGGAACAATCTTCCACCTCAGCTGGTGACTCAGAGGGCACGTGGCAGCCATGCCACCTCCCTCTAGTCACCCTTCAATCAATTTCAAAGGGAAAAGACCAAAATGCCCCTGGTTTGCAAGCCAAGTCAGTGGGACTCACCGTGCACATTTTCCGAAATTGCCAAGCCAAGTCCTTCAAATTCCCAAAATACCACAAAACCCCCTGGATTCAGGCCAAGTCCGTTCGGACTCCTACTGCAAATTTCACCTATAAATAGAAATGGCTGTCAAAGCCAAAAGGAGAGGAATTTTACACCAAAATTTCACCACCCCCACGGTCCAAACCGGTTTTCACCCTCCCGAGCTCCCGTCTGCTCGATTCGCGTGAAACCTTCGTATTTCGATCAAATACGCACCCTACAACTTCGAAACAACCTTTCGAATCACTTTTCGTGTCCCGTACACACCTCCCGAGCCAAAGGAGTCGACCCTAGCCATAGGTATAACTCCCTCTCTCTAAATCTCCCATTCCGTCTCGGTTTACGCGCCAATCGCTATAACCGTTTCGAACGTCGTTATCAAAATGTGGACGCCTCCGTCTAACGGGGTCCGATACGTTTTAGCCCCTCGATCCTCTTCTCTTTCCGTAAGAGAAGTAATCACGGGTTAAAACGGCGTTCCGACCCCGTTAGTTTACTTTTATGTCATTTACCATTCCGGATCGATCGATCCGTTGATCGTCATTTACAATTCCGAGCCGTTTGGCCTCGTTGATCGTCATTTACAATTCCGAGCCGTTTGGCCTCGTTGATCGTCATTTACAATTCCGAGCCGTTTGGCCTCGTCGATCGTCATTTACGAATCCGGATCGTTTGATTCCGTTGACACCGCTTTAAATACTGTCATTTACAAGTCCGATCCGTTTGGATTGTGATAGTATTTACTTTTCAAAGTCCGAGTCGCAACCCGATTCGTTGATCGCATGTCATTTAATACGCATTTTTCCCGTAAAAATCGTTAACAATGTAATGCCCGGTTCAAAACCGGAGTTCGTCCGTCGAACTCTCTTTCAAAACGCGCGAAATGACGTTCGGCCTCCGAACGCTCATCTTCAAACTCAAAGCCGCCATTTGACACTTAATCATTTAATACGCATTTTTCCCGTAAAAATCGTTAACAATGACTCGCACGGTTCAAAATCGACGTTTGCCACGCAAACGCTCATTTCAAACTCAAAATCGACGTTTGCCACGCAAACGCTCATTTCAACTCAAAATCGACGTTTGCCACGCAAACGCTCATTTCAAACTCAAAATCGACGTTTGCCACGCAAACGCTCTTTTCAAACTCAAAACCGACGTTTGTCATTCAAACGCTCGTCTTTTCAAAAATCACCTAATCAACGTTTGTCATTCAAACCAAGATTAAGCTTGTCATCCAAGCCCCCCATTTCAAAAGACACACACACACACACACGATTTCGAGAAAGGTAGAAAGACTCGTCATGCGAGGCGTTTCGGGCGATCTCGTAATACTCTACCCGAAACGTAACCTGACCTCCGAACCTAACAATCTCTGGTACAAAAAAGCTTTTTACTCGTTTTTGCTGCCAATAAAAATGATCCCTTTTTTCAAAGCCTTTTCCTAAGTTTTTGCTACCAATAAAAACGACACCTTTTCACAAAAGCCGTTTCTCAACGTTTGGGCTCAAAATACAAAAACCGCGTGGCGACTCCTCATTTTGTTCCTTCCCATGAAGCGAGGTCTCAGACACCAACCCCTCCGCGAAAGACAACCGCCTTTTCCGCGCCCCCCGCCCGCGCGCGAAAAAGATCAGGTAATTTCAATTATGCTAAAATCACCCCAAAAATTTGAGTACATTCCATAATGCATATATTACAATCTATTTATTCAATATGTGGGGTTAGCTTATCAAATACAGAAGTGCCATTAGCCAACCTCAATTTAAAACCTATTCCCTTTCCTTCCCTGATTCTCTATATCGCTTACCCCTTTTATGTTAACTACGGCCAACAGCCAGAGAGGTAACAACGGCGATTGAGGCGATTAAGAGAGACGATCCGAATGGCTTGAGAGTAGGCGAAAGACATCAGCAGCAACCGGCCGCAACCATCAGCCTCTATTGTTCATCGCTCACCAATCTAATCAACAACAACCCTAATTCCCAGGTACGCTCTCAATCGCTCAAGTATTGTAATTTTAACCCGTCAAAAATAATTTTTGAGTTTGTTTAACCTAATTTTCTTTCAGTCAAGTGGCCGTTCTAATTAATTTCGTGTTTGATTTCCTTATGTCTCAATTCGATTTTCAATATTTCATGGATATATGTTATGATTTAACTTCTGGATTGAAACAATTAAAATAAAATTGAGAGAGAAAGTGAGAATTAAACTAAGAAGAGGAATTAGAATAACTGAGACTAGGGATTGAGAGCAAAAAATAGAGATAATTCAGATTAAAATTTAGAGAGAGAGTAGACAGATGGAAAGAGGGAGTTTACAAAGAGAAATTTGGGGGTGATAATATGTTTTGCTCATCCAGAAAGGATTGAGAAGCTTGTGAAAAACTATTCTCAGTTTGTATCATTCCCAATTTACACATGGCAGGAGAAGGGGTATACCAAAGAGGTATGGTTCAGTGATGGCCATCTTTTATATGAGATATTCCTACATAAATTGAACTATAAATGACGTGCCTTTATGGTGAGATTTTGCTGATGTCCATTAGGTGTAGGCACATTTTGTTTCTCAGTGGTTATGTTCGGTTCTTTGTAGGTTGAAGTTGATGACCCAACTGAGGCAAAGAAGGATGAGACAGAAGAGAATACCGAGGTTTGGGTCACTTCTTAAAATGAAATTGTGCATTTTCTTGAGCATATTTATCCCCCCTTTTGTGCTTATGTTGATCTCTTTTATGTAATAGATGAAGAAGAAAACAAAGACAGTTGTTGAGAAGTACTGGGATTGGGAGCTCAATAATGACCCAGCCAATATGGGTGAGATCATACTCTTTAACAATATTTTATGTATTTTGTAGTAAAAAAGATGGCTACGCTATGAAAATGTTTCATAGCAAGACAGTAACATTCGGCGACGAAAATATTTTGTAGTAGAAGAATGTATTTATAGCTATGAAAATGTTTCATAGCAAGATAATAACATTCGGCGACGAAAATATTTTGTAGTAGAAGAATGTATTTATAGCTATGAAAATATTTCATAGCAAGACAGTAACATTCGGCGACGAAAATATTTTGTAGTACAAGACCGACCGGATAATTTGGGACGTATTAATTCGTCGCTAAAAGAATTCATTTGGGTACGAAAAATACCCTTTAGCGACGATTTTATATTTTGTCGCAGAAACTATTTGGTGACGAAATTTATTTTTCGTAGCTAAAAAATATACCTACAACTACGAATATTATTTCGTCGCCAATACCCTTTAGCGGTCACATAGGCGACGAAATTGCGACGAAAATAGGTTCGTCGCCAATACTCTTTAGCTACGAAATCTTAACATTTTGCTACAAATTTTTTCGTAGCAAAATCTCAATTTTTTTGTAGTGCATTAATTGCATCGGAATTTTGATCCATCCCTCTAACTCCCCATTACGAAATGCGCCGATTTCACTTTGGATTATTCTTACAATCATCCCAGATTCAAAATCATTTCTCCTCTCAGTCAATCACCGGAGCTCTCCCTCAAGGTCAGAACAGTCCATTTATTTCTTTTGGTCTTTACGTCAAACATCTTTTCAGCACCGGCTTCAACGCCCTGGCAAGCTCAATTTTTTCAAGAAGAAATATAATGTTGTGTTTTTTGATCATTTATTTATTTATATGCAAGAAGAAAATGTCCAAGACTTACTAAATACAATCTCCCTAGTCCACCATTTCTTGCAAGTTTTTTCAATCAAATTCTTTCAGTCTCCGATGGACAGATCCATGTTCGACGAGGTTCTCTATGATTTCCCCCACCTCATGCGATTCTTAAAAGATGGTCGATACGAAAGATATTCCGACACCACCATTGCCGTTGCTGGAACTTATCCTTCCACCGGCGTCCATTCCAAAGACGTCGTCATCTCCCCGGAGATTGATCTTTCTGTTAGGCTTTACATTCCCAAAACCACACCCACTAATGAAAAACTTCCTGTCGTGATTATCTTTCACGGCGGCGGCCATTCCAACGCCCTGGCAAGCTCAATTTTTTCAAGTGGGTAAAACCCACCTCGATTCAGATTTTCCGCCCAAATCAATTATTTTTTAAGAAGCCCAGATTTGGGTTTATCATATGTTTGATTGAGAATAATTGGTGTTTGATTTCACGGTGGTGGCTATGGCTATGGCATTGGCAGTCTAGCCATAGAGCTCGCCGGTGGTGGAGAAGCTGGAATGGAAAGGGAATGAGTGAGGATTACGTACAGAGAGAAGAGAAGATTGCAAATAGAGAGAGAAAAAGAATGAGTAGGGGCAGTTTGACCATTTAAATTGGGGGAAATTACCGGTGGATCCTCCATCCCAAGTCAAACGACCAATTAAGACATGAATTTTGAAATTTAACCAACTAATCCGGCTTCATAATCAAAATTCCACCTAGTCCTTCCTACCCAAAAATATAAAACTAACCCTCTCTCTCTCTCTCTCTCTCTCTCTCTCTCTCTCTCTCTCTCTTCTCACTTTCTCTCTCTATCAACCCTTCTCCTTCCCCTTCCCCTTCCTCTTCCCCTTCCCTTCCGGCGACCCTTCCCTCCCCTCCAGCGACCCTTCCCTTTCCAACTCCGATGACCCTCCCTTTCCTCTCTATTTCTTCTTTAAAATCACAACTCAATCGACGCCATTTTGTATTATCCTCTCCCTAAATTCCTCGCTGATTTGATTTCAAGATCAGACCCAGAAAAATTCAATTTTCCGATTTGTTAACCGTTGGATTGAGCTCAAATTTATAGGTATTGTTATAGACACCTAAACGCAAAATCTGAACGGTGGAGATCAGAAAATAATGCCCGTAGAAAGAGATATGCTCATCAGAACAGAACAGACAAAAATAGGATTAATTCTCCTTCTAAACAGGGTTCGCCGGAGAGGAGAGGGTCGTCGGAGAGAAAAAGAGAGAGTTTGCCGGATTATTGTGTCATCATTTTATGATCAAACATAATGGAATAGTGGTTTCTGATTATTACCTCAGTTTTGCTCTTGTTAGGTAATCTCTTTGGTCTTTGATTTTCCTTCCCATAAGCAAACTGTGGAAAATCATGGGGTGAAAATACATTATTAGTATTGCATAACACAGTTAGGAGAAAGTAATTGTAGCATAACAATAGACATTCCAAATACATTACCATATCAATGAGATCCCTCTCAAAGATTATTGAAGGATCACAACAGATATCCAGCATTGATGACATAGCTCCCACAGTTCTTTAGCTAAATTATGATGTTACAGAAAACATAATATAAACAGTAAAGAAGTACGTGGTTTGGAACTGGAAACACTTCTGTTGTGATGGATTCTGCAATGGTAGAGGCAATAAATTGCTGCTCAAAATAGTATTAACGGCAATTATGTACGGCTAACTTAGAATACGTGAAATAAGGTCTAACCTGATTTTGGAAATGCAAACAAATATATCATAGTTTACCAGATTATTGTGAATAGGGGAAGAGGTTTGGAGGTGCACATTATTCCTACTAATTTCCATTATAAGCCAACATAATCAAGCCTATTGCTCTTAATGTTGCAATTCACGAATGCTTCACAACTTGTTCATGTGCTGTCTTTCTGTCTTTCTATAAAAAGATAATTAAACATTTGAGGTGGAGCAAAATTTTTGATGTGTTGTCTTTCTGTTTGTTTTGCTTAGATAGAACTTAAGATAATTAAACATTCTGGGTGAAATTTTTTTTTGGGGAAAATGACCAGTGGATCCTTCATCCCAAAATTGCAAAAATAGAGGTCATAAATGACTAAAACAACTGTGAACTTAACAAAAGAACAGTGAACTTAAGTAAAAAAAAATTGTGAACATAATAAATATGTCAAATAATCACATAAAATTGCAAAAATAGAGGTCATAAAGGACTAAAACAACTGTGAACTTAACAAAAAACAACATTGAATTTAAGTAAAAACAACTGTAAACAAAAACCAATTTCAAAGTTGAAATTTCTCATCTTCTTTGACTTCTAGAGAGCGAAACACTAATGATTACACATATCTCCTATTTTCAATTTTGAATCATCATTCGAGGTTTTCATAAAAAAGCAAAAATAGAGTCATAAAAGACTAAAAACAACTGTGAACTTAAGTAAAATAACTGTGAACATAACAAATATGTCAAATAATCTCATAAAATTGCAAAATTTGAGGCCATAAATGACTAAAACAACTGTGAACTTAACAAAAAACAACAGTGAACTTAAGTAAAAACAACTGTGAACATAACAAATATATCAAATAATCTCATAAAATTGCAAAAATAGAGGCCATAAAGGACTAAAACAACTGTGAACTTAACAAAAAATAACAGCGAACTTAATTAAAAACAACTGTGAGCATAGCAAATATGTCAAATAATCTCATAAAATGGCAAAAATAGAGGCCATAAAGGACTAAAACAATTGTGAACTTAAAAAAACAACAGTGAACTTAAGTAAAAACAATTGTGAACATAACAAATGTCAAATAATCTCATAAAATTGCAAAAATAGAGGCCATAAAGGACTAAAACAACTGTGAACTTAATAAAAAACAACAGTAAACATAACAAATAGGTCAAATAATCTCATAAAATTGCAAAAATAGAGGCCATAAAGGACTAAAACAACTGTGAACTTAACAAAAAATAATATTGAACTTAACAAATATGTCAAATAATCTCATAAAATTGCAAAATAAAGGTTATAAAAGACTAAAAACAACTATGAACTTAACTAAAAAAATATGTAAATTAAGTAAATAATAGTCATTTTCATGCAAAAATTATGAATTTAGCTAAAACAACTGTGAACTTCTCTTAATTGTTATTGGAACAAATATAAAAAATAACTGTAAACTTATCAAAAAAAAACTGTGAACTTGTAACAACTGTGAACTTCTCAAATTTGCTCCAAATTATATGTTGATGCTACAAGTTTGATTCGTATTGACGATACGAAAATAACGGTGGTTTCAGATTATTTTTTGAGTTCTAGATCTTAAGATATTTCATTTTAAAGTTTTGGGAGGAAAAAAAACGAAAAAGCAGGGGGGAAAGGGACAGTGACAGCTGTCCCTTTTATGTCGCATGGGGTGCCTTTATCAAAAACGGGGTGTCATTATAAAGCGTGGATCTGGTGGAATTTAGTCAAAATGTGTGTCCTTGATGGTTATTTTCATTAGGATGAGGGACTATTTGATAATTGCCCACAAATTGTTATAAATAGGGTCAGGGACTCTACGGTCGTTTTGATTTCAACTCTTGGATTCTAAGGTATAATTCAAAATGTACTGTTTTATTGATAAATTTCACTCTATCTCAAGATTTTATTGGCAAAAATCCCTTATTCTTAATCATGTTTTAGCTAATTATACTACGAATTGATCATGAATAAGGAAACAAATACCCTTGATTATTTTGCATTTTTCTAATAAAATAATTACAAATAGAAATATGTTCATTTATATCACATTACCACCTACGCTCCCTCTGTTTTTAAAACAATGTCATTGAAAGTCATTGCACATATATTAAGAAATATGTTAAAAGTACTTATGCCCGATAAATGTTTACCCAGCCCAAGTCCAAATATGGTCTATATGGGCCCGTGTGTTGTGAGGGTCTCGTCAAAGTTTGGTTCTCATATGATGGGTCTAGTCATGTTTATAGTTATGGTTCTGGCCTTTATTCCCGCGCATATGTTGATATTCTCGCCTATATTCCCGCCTATGCATGTATTCTCGCATATGCTGATATTCCCGCCTATGTATGTCTGATATTCTCGTATGTTGATATTCCCGCATGTATTCCCGCATGTATTCCCGTATTTATTCCCGCATGTATGATGTTGATTCTTGCAGCAAGTTGATGTCTCCAAGTAGGGATGTCACGTGTCATGTTTCTGGCTTTGACCTTATCCAAATGAAATCTTTTGATAGATTTTCCCCTCTTTGCATGCATGACACATGTAAAGTAGAGATAAGATGATAATGATGAGTCATGGGTCATATAAATACCCCCTCCCTCCATAAAGCTAAGGTATGTTTTAAATTGAGTTTTCTCTCTCCTCTCTCTCTCTCTCTCTCTCTCTCTCTCTCTCTCTCTCTCTCTCTCTCTCTAGAAATATGTTATATATGTTATGAATGGGATTGATGATTCTCACGCCGGAGGGTTTTGGGGAAAGGCCCCCCACCCCTAACGGTATTTTGTCTTGTAGGTCCCATATTATTTCGGACCTAGTGGAGCGTGTTCATCCGGTCCGGCCGCCGTTGCTACCCCGGTCAGTTTCCTGTGCAACATTTTTCTATGTAGCATCAGTTGGTTCCGTTGGTGGGACTGACATTTTCCGACTAAGTTAGTCCGGATTAGAGGAGCCGAGGGTATCAATCTAGACTACGGTGGGGTAGCATCAGACCTGAGCAGGCCGGAAATAGCCGGAGTTGGCCAGAATTTAGAAGTCAATATTTTTCGTTTTTTTGGGCTACACTGGATCTGGAACTGGACCTGTTAGTTAACGGAAGAAATATATAGAGAAGAAGAGGAGGAAAAGCAGATCTGAGATACGTTGGTCAGCGGAGAGCCGTTCGTCGGAGAGATAAGGGGAAAGGTAGAGAGAGAAAGCTAAAGATAAATAATCGTAAAAGCAATTAATTTCGTTTCTCTCGTAGTTCAGTTATCATCAATGGAAGTCGCCGGTGGAAGAAATCGAGAATGAAGCAGCTTAGATTGCCGCCAGTCAGAATGTCGCCGTTTCGCTTTGTCGCCAGGCTAGGATCTTGCCGGAAAACCAAGGAATTCTTCGATGTTTGATTGTCGCTCGATTGAAATCACGAAAAATCAGTTTCTAAAGTTTAACTGACCTTTGGGTTCTTGGAAATTGGAACGGATGTCGCCGGATAAATGGGTGTAAACGGAATCAATGAAAGTCGCCAGCAGTTAATGTCACCGGCGGGAGTAGATGTACCTGGATTGTCGCTATTCCTGTTCAGAGTTAAGGAAGGGCGCCGGGAGTAAGGTAATAAGGGTAGGACAGCTTGGAGGTCTCTGGTGTTAGATGACGCCGTTTGGAAGAAGTCGCAAAAGAGTAATGTCGCTTGAAAGGAGAATGAGTTGCCTGAAAGCCGCCAGTTGATTATCACCGGCAACGGCAGTAGTCTTGGGTGTCGCTGGCTCGTGATATTGAGAGGGAGAGAAGCGGGAAAGGTGAAAGAGCAAGGATTGATGTCGCCAAGGATGGATGTCGTCGGCGGGAATTGATGTACCTGATTGTCGCCAAGGTTGATGTCGCCGTGAGTTTTTGGACCTTGGTTGTCGCCGTTTTCTATTTTGAAAGGAGGAAGGTCGTCGGGAACAAGGGAAGCCGCCGGAGACAACGATCACCGGCCAAAGGAGTCAGGTCCATCTTTTCCTTTTCCATTGTTGTCGTCGTTATTTTGATAGAATGAAAATGAGAAAAAATGGTATTGTTATTTTTTCTTGGCTGAGAGTTTGGTCAGGAAAGGTGGGGTGAGCAGAGTCAACACTTCAAGAAAAACAGGTTTTAGCGACGGTAAAATCCGTCGCTAAAAACCAAAAATCCATCGCTAAAGGCATTTAGCGACCGACAACATAAAATAAGAAAGGCTTGGTTACGTGAACCGACGGTGACGAAGGCAGCTAAACTCGACTAACCTAACTCTCGGTACATTGCTTTGTTTCATTCTTTATCACAGGTCGAAGACCAAGAAGTGAGTTATTTAGACCAACTCCTTCCCCGAGTAGATCATTGCTCACTTTGTACGCGATTAGCGACGAAAATTTTTCGTCGTTAAAACCCTTGTCGCTAAATTACAGCGACAGATTTTTGAGCCGTCGTTAAATTAACGACGGATTATTCCGTCGTTAAAGTCAAAAAATCCGTCGCTAATGTTGAGAAAGGGACGACAAATTTTGATTGTATTAGCGACAAATGTAACGACGGAAATTTCTGTCGCTAAAATTTATTCCATATTTTAACAATTTTATTAATTTTTTTAAATTTTCTTTTTTCAATATTTTTTATTTTTGATATACCAAATTACCGACGGATATTTCCGTCGCTAATTTGATATATTTTATTAAAAAAAATATTATATATATATATATATATATATATATATATATATATATATATATATATATATATATATATATATATATATATATATATATATATATATATATATATATTTATTTATTTATTCTCAAATTAATCCCTTAACTTTTTTTATTCTCAAATCAATCCTTACATTTTTCAAAAGTTACACTTTGCTCCACAACCACCACCACCACCACCCATAGAAACATACATACACTCAGATCTGAGGGTACCAACAGCATCAACAAAGAGAGATTTGTGTGTTAATCCACCATACAATGCTCTCCTGTACTCCTCATAATCCTTTAAACCCAACCCCAATTCGGCCCATCTCGACCCCTCCATCTCCGCCGCCACCACCGACGACGAGAAGCGTGACCAGAAACCACCAACACCAAATGGGTCGACTCGAATCTTCGCTAAATCACCTTTACAGGCCAAACGAGACCACCAGATGCCAAATTACTCGATGTATTGTGAGACACAGAGCTCAGAAACCTACTGATCTTTGAACGTGTCGCCATTGCAGCCATTTTCTACCTTCATTTGCTGTTTCCACTCCCAGTTTTTTCGTGATTATGCAATGTATTTGATATACCAAGAGAGAGAAGAAGACGACGTTGGGGGAGAGAGAGAAGAAGACGGCGTTGGGGAGAGAGAGAAGAAGATGCCGGTTGGGGAGAGAGTAAGACAGATCTAGAAGAGTGAGAGAGAAGAATGAGAGGTGGGTAGGATTTTGTTTAGTGAAAGTGAGTGAATTAGGACCATTAGATTTGAAAAGGATTAATGGTGTGGATTGATTTATTGATAATCCATGTGAATATTAGAGGGCCTACCAAATGAAAGTGTGTTTTTATTTTTATGGGATGAATTTGAACCATTGGATGTGATGCATCTAATGGTGAAGATGTTGCTTAGATAATGATCCATGTAAATACTTGTATTTCTTCATGATTATAATAATTAATAAAAATAAATAATAATAATAATAATTTAAACTATAAAATAATATTATGCCTAATATCAATAATAATAATATTAATTATCAATAATATTTATTAATGAATTATTAATTATATAATTGATTAATTAATTAATATTAATATTAATTATATAAACAGAAATAATATTAATAATAGTACTAATAATAATTAGTAATTTTTATTATTTTTTATTGACTAGAAAAAAATATTTTAGACTTTTTTTATTACTGAAATTTACAAAAAGTTATTTAAAATATTTACATGCTTTTATTTGATTTACCCAAAATTTTAGTTAAAGTAGTATGTCAAATATCAATGTTTTTAAATAATTTTTTTGAAAAAAAAAACTTTCTTACTAAAAAAAATCTAAAACATTTATCTCTATTCAAAAAAAATTAAAAAAAAATACTCATAGTGAAGGATATTGTATGACCCTCATTTATTTAGTTAATTTCTAACTTATTTTATATAAATTTTTAAAAAACCTTTCTTACCAAAAAAAGTCTAAAATATTTATCTCAGTTCACAAATAAATTAAAACAAATAATTATACTTTTAAAATATTAATAATACTTATTAATATACCCTCATACCCTAAACCTCATATATACCCTAAACCCTAAACCTCATATACCCTCATACCATAAACCTCATATACCCTCGTACCCTAAACCATAAACCTCATATACCATATACTCTATACCCTATGCCCTATACTCTATACCTTATATACTATACCATATACTCTATATACTTATAGAGTATAAGGTTTAGGGTTTAGGGTATAGGATATAGTATATAGGGTATATGGTATAGGGTATAAGGTATAATATACAGGGTATAGGGTATAGTATATAGGGTATAGAGTATAGGGTATAGGGTATAATATATAGGGTATATGATATATTGTATAGGGTATAGGATATAGGGTATAGGGTATAGAGTATAGGGTATAGGGTATAAAGTATAGGGTATAGGTTATAGGGTATAGGGTATAGAGTATAGGGTATATGGTAGAGGGTATAGCGTATAGGGTATAGGGTATAGGGTATAGGGTATAGAGTATAGGGTATAGGGTATAGGGTATAGGATATATGATATAGGGTATAGGGTATAGGGTATAGATTATAGGGTATAGAGTATAGGATATAGGATATGGGATATGGGGTATAGGGTATAGAGTATAGGGTATAGGGTATAGGGTATAGGGTATAGGGTATAGAGTATAGGGTATAGGGTATAGGGTATAGGATATAGGATATAGGGTATAGGGTATAGGGTATAGATTATAGGGTATACCGTATAGGATATAGGATATGGGGTATGGGGTATAGGGTATAGAGTATAGGGTATAGGGTATAGGATATAGGATATAGGGTATAGGGTATATGGTACATGGTATAGAGTATAGTAAATAGGGTATAGGGTATAGGGTATAGAGTATAGGGTATAGGGTATAGTGTATAGGGTATAGGGTATAGGGTTTAGGGTATATGGTATAGAGTATATGGACGGGTAAAGTTCTTTAATTTTTATTTATAAATGTATAATTTTATTTTTATTTTTTATGAATATAAATAAATATTTTGGACATTTTTTAGTATTGAAGTTTTTTTCAAAAAGTTATATAAAAAAGTTAGAAAAAAAATAAACAAATGAAAGTATAATAAAGAAATCAGGGACGGGTAAAATTCTTTAATTTTTATTTATAAATTTATAGTTTTTTATAAATTTTTATGTATATAAATAAATATTTTGGACATTTTTTAGTATTGAATTTTTTTTTCAAAAAGTTATATAAAAAAGTTAGAAAAAAAGTAAACAAATGAAAGTATAATAAAGAAATCAGGGACGAGTAAAATTCTTTAATTTTTATTTATAAATGTATAGTTTTTTTTTATTTTTTATGAATATAAATAAATATTTTGGACATTTTTTAGTATTGAAGTTTTTTTCAAAAAGTTATGTAAAAAAAGTTAGAAAAAAAATAAACAAATGAAAGTATAATAAAGAAATCAGGGACGGGTAAAATTCTTTAATTTTTATTTATAAATGTATAATTTTTTTTATTTTTTATGAATATAAATAAATATTTTGGACATTTTTTAGTATTGAAGTTTTTTTTCAAAAAGTTATATAAAAAAAGTTAGAAAAAAAATAAACAAATGAAAGTATAATAAAGAAATCAGGGACGGGTAAAATTCTTTAATTTTTATTTATAAATGTATAGTTTTTTTTATTTTTTATGAATATTGATAAATATTTTGGACATTTTTTAGTATTGAAGTTCTTTTCAAAAAGTTATATAAAAAAAAAGGAAAAAAAAATAAAAAAATGAAAGTATAATAAAGAAATCAGGAACGGATAAAATTTTTTAATTTTTATTTATAAATGTATTGTTTTTTTTTATTTTTTATGAATATAAATAAATATTTTGGACATTTTTTAGTATTGAAGTTTTTTTCAAAAAGTTATATAAAAAAAGTTAGTAAAAAAAATAAACAAATGAAAAAAGTTAATTTAAAAAAAAAAACAATTTCCGTCGCTAAATCCGTCGCTATTCCGTCGGTATTTTAAAAAGAGAAATATTTTTTTATTTTTTAGCGACAAAATATATCCGTCGGTAATTTATTTTTGTAAAATCCGTCGCTAAATCCGTCGGTATTTTAAAAATAAATTTTTTTTAATTATTATTTAGCGATAGAATATATCCGTCGGTAATTTATTTTTGTTAAATCCATCGCTAAATTCGTCGCTAATTTTAAAAAGAAAAAATATTTATTTATTTTTTATTTATATAGCGACAGAAAAATCCATCGTTAAAATTTTTGTAATCCGTCGCTAAATCCATCGCTAAAATGGGCGAACTTTTTTGGTGCCACTATTTCGACGGATTAGTGACAGATTCATGTATGTCGCTAAAATCCGTCGCTAATCCGTCGCTAAATCCGTCGTTAGCTGATTTTTTCATTTGATTTTGCTTTCGTCGCTATTCCGTCGCTAATAGCGACAGAATTTGGTCCGTCGCTAATTTACGTCGCTATTTGACAGTTTTCTTGTAGTGCAACAGGTGGCTGATTCACAACCACAAAAAAAATTCGGGTGAAGATTAGCCAGCACGTGGATCAGTTTTGGTGTTAGCTTCGTTATCTTGAAAAGCTATGTCAGCGAACGATCGTTAATGTCTCCGTTAAATTTTTGACGAAATTCATCAAGAGTATCGTTAACCTCCATCAGGTCGTCTCTTCCCATCTTTTCTATTCATGATTAAATGATTTTTATATGAACTCGTTATGTGACAATATGAGTGTATGCTTTGAAACCCGTTACATGGTTAAGTTAAAAATGCTATCTATTTACTATGTTAACTTGACAGAATAAATAGGCTTAGTTTGTTACTCGCCTATTGATATTACTAACGAGAGATAATGGGATATAGAAAATTGAACGTGAATGATTACAATCTAACGAGAACAAGCTCCATGAAATGATTAAAGTATATGTTGAAATGATATTTTGGTAATTAAAAGTTTCATATAAAATGAATAGAAAGAAATGTAGGGCAACAGATGAAAATTTATGATTAGTTCAAGATAGTTTGCCATTTTCGCCCTTATGTTTTTAATGATGTATTCTTTCTTAAGAAATAGCGAATTGCATGCCTTCTTGGAATATGTTCTGTAAGTATGCTTTGGTTTAAATGTTTAGAAGGATGAGTTGTGAAAATTAATTGACTTGATTAGAAAACCTACAACTTGCTTGGAAAACATGTTTTGTCAAAATGATTATAATATAAATGCAGTTGTACAAGAAACTATGTTCAAAGAAAGAAAATAGTAACAACAGTATTACAACAAATGAAAATTCGTGATTATCTGCCAGATTTATATGATACCCCAATATGTTCTTTGAATCATGAAACATGAAATATAGGTTGCAAAGTATGAACGAATGTGGATTAGCATTATCTTGCATTATGCTTCATGTCAATTTGTTAAAATAATGTCTCTGCGTAACTGTGTAACTTGGAAAAGTTATCGAATTAGTAAAATAATACATTTCGATTGAAATAAGTATAAAAGAATTAGGCACCAAAAAAAATAATGTTCCATGAAATAAAATATGTGAGCTTTATGCTATGTGTTTATATGCAAAATTATATCAGTATTATGAAAAGTTATGCTAATATCGTAAGTGAAAATGAAAGTATCATGGTATATGGGTATGTTAACCTGCTATATATTTGAGATCTTGAAATAATGAATAGTGAAAAGTGACAGTCATGGTACTATGCTTGAAATGAACTCAGTAAAATGCGAAAGATATTTGTAGTTCATTATTTCTCTCATTCATGTAAGAGTCGTGTAATGTTTGCTTGCTGTGTTAAATAAAAAGAAATTGTTTACTAGATTTGTAAATGACTACCGCATGTCTTTTGTAGGAACTCTGTCAAGTATGACAAAGTCGGCCAAGTTACTTTGCCGGATGGTAAAGCTCGAGTTGCTGACTGGAAGGCTCGCATCCCGAACTGCTTATGTGATGATAAAGTTAATAAAGCGGCCTTATAGTTGACAAATCTGCGACAAAGTTGATAAAGAAAGTTGCCGCTAAAGCTTGAAGAGGGGGAGGCGACCTGGGGATGCTGGGCGCCAAACCTTTGCGACCTGGGAGGGACCCAGGCGCAGTGACCTGGGGTGGGGCCAGGCACAAATCAGGGGCGGTGACCTGGGGCCCCAGGCCAAAAACCTTGCGACCTGGGGAGGGACCTAGGCGCCTAGACATTGCGACCTGGTGAGAGGCCCAGACGCACAGAAAGTCCCGACTTTTTTACGAGAACAGAAAGTCCTGGGAGTGGCCAGGCACAGAAAGTCCTGGGAGAGGCCAGGCAAAGAAAGTCCCGACTTTTTTACGGGCACAGAAAGTCCTGGGAGAGGCCAGGCACAGAAAGTCCACGTTGAGTAGCGCGTTTGTGATTGGCGCGTTTTTAGTTAGCGCGTTTGTGATTGTCGCATTTTTAGTTAGCGCATTTGTGATTGTCGCGTTTTTAGTTAGTGCACTTGTGACTGTCACATTTTTAGTTAGCGCGTTTGTGATTGTCGCGTTTTTAGTTAGCGCGTTTGTGACTGTCGCGTTTTTAGTTAGCGCGTTTGTGACTGTCGCGTTTTTAGTTAGCGCGTTTGTGATTGTCGCGTTTTTAGTTTGCGCGTTTGTGACTGTCGCGTTGATGTACTGTAGACGGCCCATGAAACCCTTTACCTCGGAGACAGTTTTGGGTGGCTTCATCTCAACAATTGCCTTGACCTTTCTGGGATCTACTTCGATGCCGCGTTCTGTGACCATATATCCCAGGACTTTACCACGAATAACCCCAAAGGTGCACTTGGCTGGATTTAGTCTCATGGAGTGCTCCCGAAGTCTGTTGAAGAACTTCCTTAAATCAGTGAAATGTTGTCCATCAGCGCGTTTGTGACTGTCATAGTTAGCGCGTTTGTGATTGTCGCGTTTTTAGCTAGCGCGGTTTTGATCAGTGCGATTTGGCCAAGTGTGGCCTTAGTGCGGTTTTTGGCCAAGTATGGCCAAGCGAGGTTTGGCTGTGGGGTTTAGGCCAAGTAAGGTTTTTACCTTGGTGTACGAGTAAGTCTCCATCCAGAGTAAGTAAAGAAAGGTGGCGAGAATCATAGCTAGGGAGTGAGGCTGCCTAAAGACAATCCTCACTCTTTTGAAGGGAGTAGTATGTATATAGAGATAATTGGTCGTAAAGTGAATCTTCGATAAGCTATCGAAGCAAAAAAGACAAACTATCGAAGCAAAAAGGAAAGATATAAAGTGAAAATTTAAGGCAGAATAATGAACGCAAAAATGAAAATTCAAAGCAAGTTAAAGAAAGTAAACTAATGCCAGTCAAGCCAAAATACGAAAAGCGAAGTTAAAAGACAGAAAGTAAATTGTTTTAGTATAGACCCAAATTAAACGTAAAAATTATTGTCAAGAGGACCAAATTATCGAAATAAAAAATCGCCTAACTCAAATGTCACATTTACCAGCCGAAAATTTACAGAAATAGTTGAATTTGGAAAGTCATGAAATGAAATGGGAAAGAGAAAATGCAAAAATTGAAGTAAAATGAGAAGCCAGTAATAAGAAGTAAGGGAGAGATAAAGGAGCAGACTTATGTTTTGTACCAGGAAAATTGACTCTATGTGATAAGCTATATTTTGTTATGTATGCTAGTTTACTCCTCAACTCGATCATGAATAATCGAGCTAAGGAGTCGGGGGCTTCTGATGTGCCATAACAAAATATTATGGCCGATAAATGTTTACCCAACCCAAGTCCAAATATGGTCTATATGGGCCCGTGTGTCATGAGGGTTTCGTCAAAGTTTGGTTCTCGTATGATGGGTCTAGTCATGTCTATAGTTATGATTCTGGCCTTTATTCCCGCGCATATGTTGATATTCTCGCCTATATTCCCGCCTATGCATGTATTCTCGCATATCCTGATATTCACGCCTATGTATGTCTGATATTCTCGTATGTTGATATTCCCGCATGTATTTCCGCATGTCTGATGTTGATTCTTGCAGCAAGTTGATGTCTCCAAGTAGGGATGCCACGTGTCAAGTTTCTGACCTTGACCTTATCCAAATGAAATCTTTTAATAGATTTTCCCCCCTTTGCATGCTTGACACGTGTAAAGTAGAGATAAGATGATAATGATGAGTCATGGGTCATATAAATACATCCTCCCTCCATAAAGCTAAGGTAGGTTTTAAATTGAGTTTTCTCCCTCCTTTCTCTCTCTCTCACTCTCTCTCTCTAAAAATATGTTATATATGTTATGAATGAGATTGATGATTCTCACGCCAGAGGGTTTTGGGGGGAAATGCCCCCCATCCCTAATGGTGTTTTGTCTTGTAGGTCCCATATTATTTCAGACCTCGTGGAGCGTGTTCGTCCGGTTCAACCGCCGTTGCTATCCCGATCAATTTTCTGTGCAAAATTTTTCTATGTAGCATCATAATGCTTAATGAAGTTTATTGTCAAAAAATACCAAAGGTCAAGTGACTCAAGTGTAAGACTAGCCACAATGGCTATATGAAATGGGGATGAAATCCCATTTCATACAGCTAAGCCACTGCAATGGAGGTTTGTTAGTTGGTTGAATGGGTTGGCTAAATTAAAAGTTTCATCCCGGTTGAAACTCTTTTTTTTTTTTTTTTAATTCGCCAAGTGTCATCATCCCATTGGTCCATACTTTATCATTTTTTCACCCAATTATTTAAGCTCAATTATCTCATAATAAATGATTTTAAAAATAAAAAGAAAAATTCACCAAAATTCATCATTTTTTTCCCTACAAATTGATATAAGTTTCATTTAATTTGGACACAAAAAAAAAACACTCATTTTTCAATTTGAGCTGAATTATCACCTAGTAAATTAATTTTTTTTAATTTTTTTTTCACCAAAATTCATCAATTTTTTTTCCCTTCAAATTGATATAAGTTTCATTTGATTTGGACACAAAAAAAAAAAATACTCAAAGTGATGGGGTATAAAATGATGAGTTGGAGGGAGTTGAAATTTAATTTAAGTTAGTTATTGTAGAAAGGTAGATGAAATGGGTAGATGAAATATTAGGTGAATGAGAAAAAGTGTAAAAAGTGTTAGATAAAATGGGAGAGTGGGTTGAAACCATTGTGGATAGTCTAAGATTAATGAACAGTCTGGAAAAAATATTAAAATATTGTTGAATTTTGTGAAATGATGACAATGTTTGTGAAACAAATTTTTTCTTCTTCAGGGACGATATTTTAAAAATTGAGGAAGTATTTATAGTATAAATCACATCTCCACTATGAACAGTACTATGAACAATTATAAGTACCAAATTTCCCATTTTGCCTTCACTAAGTTGTCCCTTTTCTATTTTGCCCTTTTAAAAAAAAATTAAATAAAAAAAAAAAATCGTGTCCTCGAACACAGACTTTTACTAGTTAATTTATAATTGAGGCACTTATACTTCCTCCTATTCAAAATAAATACTCCCTCCGTCCCAATAATTGCTTCACCCTTTTGGGTGAGCACCCAAATTATGGAAATAGGAGGGAAAAAAAATATTGTGAGTGTGATTTGAAAATAGGAGAGAGAATTAGTGGAGAGAATAGTAAATTATAATGGTGTTGTGAGTATTAAAATAATGTAGGAGAGAGAATGAGTGGAGGAAATAGTAAAGATTCTTTGTCAAAAAAGAAAAGGTGAAACTTCTAATGAAACGCCATTTTAGATAATTAGTGAAGCTTTTATTGGACGGAGGGAGCATCGTTTTTCACCAATTTCAAGAAAACAATGACTACCATAATTTTATAGCAAAAGTACTACATTTACCCTATTATTAAGTGTGTTTGTCTACTAGTACATTATGCTCCCTCAGATCATAATTTGAAGGCATTATGGATTTTTTCACATGAATTAAAGGAAGTATAATTGTAATAATAATACCCATATTTAACCTAAATCTTATCTTCTTAGTTATCATTTTCACCTCATCTTCTACAAAACATTAGGTAGGTTTACATGAAAAAGTGGAATAATTAATCACGATATATATTACTTCCTCCGTTCCAAAATAATTGCAATTTATAAGAGATTTTTTGTTCCAAAATATTTACAGTTTTATAAGAGATTTTTTGTTCCAAAATATTTACAGACACTTTCCATAAATCTTTGACACACTTTACCTAAATTGTCTTTATTTATAACTAGTCAGTAATCCGTCGATATCCGACGGTGAATAATTTTTTTTTTTGATTAAGTAAATAATTATTTATGTGTTTTAATTGATTTTTAAGTAACAATATAAATCAAAATTGATAATCAATGTAGCGGATATTAGAAGTATAATTAATACAGAAAAAAGATGTTGACACATGATGTAACGTGGAAAGCCCTTGAAACAATTATCTCGCCGGCACAAAATCACGGGTGGTTAGGTCCCTGCCTAACCAAAAAACATTATTAAGATTTTAGTGTTACAACTTTGGAAGATGAAGAGATATGGTTACAATAGCGTGAGTTTAATAGTGTGTGCCTAAGTGTCAACATAATCTCTTCCATCTCCTATATATTTAAAGAAAAACAAAATAAAAACAAAGAAAATAATAAGAAATTGCAATACTTTTGTTTAACCACAAATTGTGCGACATAAATTCTCGTAGTACGTCGAAAACTTCCTTGTAGACTACATTCGGCGTCTTGTCATATGTTTGAGCATCTGAGATCACAAATAACAACTTTAAGTCCTCTCTTCTTGGTTACTCTGAAAAATGCTACATAAAGTTGTCAGTGATCGAAAACAAGGTTGTGAAAGATATAGTCCTACATGGGAAAGAGATTGTCCACGACTCTTGTTGATTGTCATAGCAAAAGAAACGGCATGTGAAAATTGCCTTCTTTTGACTCTTACCGGAAATTTTGTCACATCTGACGGAGACATTATCATTCTAGGAATAAGCACCTTCATGCCAGCATTCTTTCCCGAAAGCATCTTGGCTTCGACTACGTGCTTACCTACATATATGTAACAAAATTAAGTATTAAATTATATGTATATAAAAATAAAAAATTACTGTATTTACCTAATTGAGTGACAATCATTCTGGTGCCGTTACACAATTCAGCAGCTTGATCAAGATTTCTCAAAAGCATTACTATGCACCCAACCTTCAGCTTAATAATGTGATTTGTCAATCCAGAACACTTGATAGTGTTTAGAAATTCAGGTGAGAATATATCTTCAGCACCATTTTCATCATCCTCATCCTTACAAATGGCATCAGAACTCATATATTCAACTTTATCTCCCGAAAAGAGTGACATGACATAATCATTTATGTTATCAACAATCTCATTTGATGGAGCAAGCACAGCTCTAGTCTGGAAGAATCATTCGACATCCTTATTTTGCAATAAGTCAGGATATATAGATTCGACTATTTTTGCAATAGGATCTGAAGCCTCACGAATCAATATATCATCAGGAAGGTTAATGTCAATTTTCCCGTTATTATCTCCACCGGCAATTCCATCTCCGACACTCAAGAGCCACTGAGCGAAATCTCTTATCTCTTCGGAATTATGAGAAGTAGAATCACCCTACATTAAGTTAAATATATACAAATTACTTAAATCGAAATAAAAATATTTAAGTAGATGAATAAAGGCTATTTAAGAATTACCTGCAATCTCATATTATGCGTCAATCTGAGAACCTCACAGTCATTCCATATTTTGGATGAACAGAGTGCAGCATGCACAATATCATGCCTACTCCCTTTAGGAACAACATGTAAAATTTGTCTGAAGTCACCACTGAATACAATAACTAAACCACCAAATGGTTTATTGGAATATCTCCCCTCAGGTGTACGAATAATATCTCGGAGGCTACGATCAAGAGCCTCAAAACAATGTTTATGAGCCATTGGAGCTTCGTCCCATATAATTAGTTTGGTTTTACGTAGAAGTCTTTGCCTCATCCGTACCCGACTTTAGTTTACTGCAAGTTGAGCTCTCGTTTACCTGTATCGGGATACCGAACCTAGAATGCGCGGTCCTACCTTTCGGAAGGAGCAATGAAGCTATGCCACTAGAAGCAACAGGAAGAATAATATCTCTCCTGCTCCTTAATGCAGAACACAGTATTTTCCATAAGAAGGTCTTTCCCGTACCACCATAACCATAGAGGAAAAATACACCACCGTTTCCTCGATCAACAGCCGACATAATCTTATCATAAACACTCTTTTGCTCGTACATTGGCGAGGATGTAATCTGAAGTGCTCAGCTTTCATCTCATCAATGTCATAAGATGTCTCATCTAGAATGAGCTTATTTATCGCATCACCAATGACATTGCCCACCGGTTTAGGCATGCTTTAAATTTATGGAGACTGCTGCAATTCTCGATCAGTAATTTCTCCATTTCCGCCAAGGCAAGATTCTGGACCTGTTCATTAATTAATTTCAAACCTGAAATTATAAAAAACAAAATAAATATATTAATATAGATAAATATATAGAATCATATTGTATAACTGTAAAGTAGAAATAAAATCATAATTGATATTTATTGTAAAACAAATATGTAAACATGGGACGGAATACCCGGATTATCGTGCATCGTCCGATACTTGTACTCTATATCATCAGATAATAAGTGACAAGTCTTCTCCCATACCTCTCCCGGATTCGACATACTATTAGATAGTAGCAACATAGAAAATAGTCTTCTCAGACTATCGGGCAACCTCCAATGACTCGCTTCTATAATTCCATCAACATATTCCTTGTCATCATCTAATAATCCCAGAGCGTAACATGCAGATTTGAAATCGGGATGAATAACGCGATTTACAGTTCTCAAATCCTTGAATTCCATGGGACCTGCTACATGATTCAACATTATCCTGAGGTAATACAATTCTCCGCAATTCATTGGAACATGATAAATACGCCCCACTGCAAAACGTTTATCTTTCCTCGGACACCATTCACGTTTAGTTTTATCCCATACGAAATGATGAGGAAATTCACAATATTTATATTTCTAAGCCTCTAAATGAATACTGTTATACTCCATCCACTTCATAAATTGAGATTCTTTAACTGTCGCTTTATCCAAAACATCAGGAAGAAAGTATTCGTCCTTGAAGGGGATACTATGGTCACCCTCCAAGTGAAAAGCCAAGCGCTCAACAGGAGGGGTCCGATAATGTATGTCGAATCCGAAAATCCTCCACATAGCTTCACACACAGAGACATATCGACAATCAATTTGCCTTTTCACCTCATCATTTTTTATTGCAAGGCATATCCTGTCGGTTCCCTTGTTTATATACTTGAACAAATGCTTGATTGCCTTGCTCTGATTGCAGTACTCGACATTTATGTGAGCTTCGTACTTTAGCAAAAGATATGGATTGAATGGGACAACTGAACAATTGTCGAGAGCAACTCCACCCTTATCAATTATGAAACCCGTGTCTCTTCGCCTATATACATGATACCCATTCTCGTCTACACGAGTGCGATCATTGAATGATTTAGGGAATTTCTTTGAGCACCTGTTGTGATCCATACACGGAGATTTAGGATTAGCAGCACCACATGGTCCATGCAACATATATTCAGCAAGTGCCTCGTATAATCTAGGATATTCAGCAACATATATATGAGCATGCGGAAGGCCCCTCTTCTGAAACTCCACCGTGTATATAACTGCATGAATCAATTAACAAAATAAGAGGAACATGCTAATAAAAAAATATAAATGACAAAACAATAAGAGGAAAACAAATAATATTTAAAGATTTACTTACTTGCTTTTGGGGTGCCAAATACTTTGCCTTCCTTGAAATCTGCAATCATCTGATTAAGCTTCATTCTAAATACCCTATTTAATACATCAGGCCTATCCTCAGGCCTAATGCCATATTTTTTACAGAATCTCGTAATCTCCGGCCATTTAAAATTACATGTAAATGTTATGAAAAGTGACGGATACCCAGTCCATTTACATATAGCGAGAGAATCCTGGTAATTTTGAGTCATCCACCGCTGCCCGCCGGTATAAGAGGATGGCAATATAACTCGTCTCCCAGATGCTTCGCCGGTATCTCCCCTTACCGATGCATCCGACAGATTTTTATAAGTTTCCATCCGAAGAGTAGGCTGATTATAACGTATCCATTGAAGCCTCTGTGTATCCATCATAACATATGCATCAACCATAAATTCTTTGCTGACAACCGACCGCTTCTCATAAGTTGTGATCCTTCTCTTATCCTCTCACGAAGTCGAAAAGATAAAAACTCTTTTATTGACAAACTTGATCTCTTTGCCCGGGAGGTTTATTTCTCGGAATGTCCGTGGAAATATTCATCTTCACCGTATACAAATAACAGAGGATAATGTAGAGGAAGGTAAGATTTATCAAATTTATGAATATGTTTCAGATCCCCATTCTGCTTTTCAATAACCCTGACATCACCCGAATCATCAATATCACCTTCAATTATAGCAACGACCTCTGAGGCTGTCGGCATATTAAACGGTTTTCCATCTCTACCCCGCTTTCCTATAAGCCTCAATTTAATATCTTTCTTCATTCCAATATGTGCTCGCCATTACGTACGTACGTGCATAAGGGTTATGCACATCTATCATATTTTTCAAATCGTGCAACAATTGACTCATCGAATGGAGAAGGCTTATCTTTATCTTTCTGCTTGTGTGAAAGAATCGAGACATATAAATAGAAGATAGTCATACAATATATGTAATATACATTATAATTCTCGAATAATTAAATAAAAACGTACTGAAAGCATTAATTCTATTTTTAACTTCATTATCCGTGTTATAGATATAAAGGCGAGAAAAACGGGGGATGGCCGTCATTAGGCAATAAAGAACCAATCATATGATCATTCTTTCCTTTCAATTTAAACGAATAAGGACCACGACCATTGTTTATGCCATGGTCAATTGCCAGGTCATTGAAATGAATGCGAACATAGAATTGTACGCTCGAATATTGTCTTTATAATTTTTACTCTTTTCATGCTTGTTCTCTAAGAGATCACTCAATAACTTAGGTGGCTGCACTAATGGGTCAATCTGAACTTTTCCATTCATGCAGCATAATGAAAATTTAGGCTGTGTTGATGCTTGCGTACTTTTTAACCTTTCATCATACCAGAACATCGCACCACATTTCGCACATTCGTACTCCGGATCGCCTATATCCCCATAAACTACAATATATTGATAAATATTTAAATTATGTTAGTAATTCATTGGCTATACAGAGAAAATAATAATATAATATATACTTGGAAAAAAAAACTAATAATAAACACCTGTATTATATTGTTCGTCCGAATCTTTTTGCTTTCTACCGACGCGCGCTTTATTGGATTTTTCCTTCTGATTTATTAACGGCTCACTTGTTGTCGCATGCATGCGAGAATTATTTATTAACGCGGATTCTGTATACAAATGGAATATATGACTTAGTATTAATGAAATATTTTATCATAAACTATTGAATAATAATTTGTAATAATAAATAGTTTTATTTAAAAATACCGATAATACATTGTCAAATTATCTCTTATCAGTTTTTAAGATAGATGAATTTAAAATCATCACTTATCCATCCAAGTTTGAATTTTAGATAGAAGTTAAATGAATAATACTTTTTATTTTCAAATAATTCGATTTTCTATTGATTTCTAGAAACTGTATACGAAATTTATGGTTAAATTGTAATTTATTCTGGCATCTCTTTTAAATTTCAAAAATTACTAATTATTTTAAATTTTCGAAAATTACTAATTATTTTAAATTTTGAATTTCTATTGATTTCTAGAAACTGTATACGAAATTTATGGTTAAATTGAAATTTATTCTGGCATGTCTTTTAAATTTCGAAAATTACTAATTATTTTAAATTGAAATTTATGGTTAAATTGAAATTCAGTCTGGTATCTATTTTTAATTTCAAAAATTACTAATTATTTTAAATTTCGAAAATTACTAATAATTATATCTCCACAATTATCACCTAAAGAGTTTGAATTATTCAAAAATTGTGCTTAAATTTAGGTAACCATTAGTTTTCAAAATTTCAAAACTGATTAAATCAATCAACTTCTAATTAAGAAGGAATTTTTATTTTAAATTGCAAATTAACTTTAACTAATAATATTACAATAATGTCTTTAATCAAGTCTTACTTGGAATAAAAATGAGTTGGAAATTGAATTGCTAACGTGGCCTTTGATGTGGCCTTTTCTGGAGCTTCTAAATAGTTTTTCTATACCTTTTAAATTTCGAAAATTACTAATTATTTTAAATTTTTGAAAATTACTAATTATTTTAAATTTCGAATTTCTATTGATTTCTAGAAACTGTATACGAAATTTATGGTTAAATTGAAATTTATTCTGGCATGTCTTTTAAATTTCGAAAATTACTAATTATTTTAAATTGAAATTTATGGTTAAATTGAAATTTAGTCTGGTATCTATTTTTAATTTCAAAAATTACTAATTATTTTAAATTTTGAAAATTACTAATAATTATATCTCCACAATTATCACCTAAAGAGTTTGAATTATTTAAAAATTGTGCTTAAATTTAGATAACCATTAGCTTTCAAAATTTCAAAACTGATTAAATCAATCAACTTCTAATTAAGAGGGAATTTTTATTTTAAATTGCAAATTAACTTTAACTAATAATATTACAATAATGCCCTTAATCAAGTCTTACTTGAAATAAAAATGAGTTAGAAATTGAATTGCTGACGTGACCTTTGACGTGGCCTAAAGATTGGGGAGTCTAAGATTGATTTTATTATATTCCTAAGACGGGAATTAAAAACTAAGTTTTAAACAATTAACGGAAAGCACTTTGGATAAATTATTTTCCCCGTCTATCATTCAAATATCATTGGTTAACTCTTTTCACTTTTACCCTATTCACTCGATCACGAGATGTTTTTCAATCTCTATCTCTTCCTTTGATAATAGTTAATAGCAATGACACATTCACTAATAACCCTAATCAATACCTAAACCTAACTGACACAGTCTAGATTCACAATATCAATTGATTCCGCTTTAAGAGATTAAGATCGAGAACACGTTCTAATATTATTTCAATTAGATACTTGTCTATTTTCTTCCTATTCACAATTTACCATGACACATGCATAAATCACAAATTTGCTACTTTTGAAACCCTAAATTGACACAATCTTAGGGGATTCTAGCAATGAATTAAGATTCAAGATTAAACAATTGGTCAAATTGAAAAACCCTAGAAATCAAATCAATCAATTAAAACAGAAGAAAATATGAATAGGATAAAATAGATGAAAAGAAATTAACCTCAATTGAATTCAAGACGATTCCAAAAATTGAATCCAAAGCAAGAAATTTAGTTCTCCATAAAAAGTTATCAACTCTCTAGAGAAAAATAATAATAAAAAGTCTAACCCTAAAATAATTGACAAAAGAAGTATATATACTCCTCCTACAAATAAATCTAAACTAAAATTCTAAAAGAAAAAGGAATAAGAAATTAAATCATAATTAAACTCTTCTCCAGCCACGGTCAACCAGCCAAGCCTCGGTCAAACTTGATTTTCCACGCCTTCTTTCACGTGCTAAAGTTGTTTCCTAATTTCTTTCTTTACAATTTCGTCACCCAACTTTCCATAATCGCCTTCTGGTCACTGAACTCTGGTGCTCTGCAATTTGATCCCTAAATTTCACATATTTTCAGCTTTTTCCTTGGCATTAGTAAACTTTCGCAGAAAAATCACAAAATCACTAAAAATAGTCTCAAAATACAATAATTTTCCACAAACTTTCCAAACCATCATTTACTCAAAATTATATCAAAACTAATCTAGATTACATTAAAATAAGAATAAAATGTCTAGAAAATTAGGGAATTACATATAATGAAATTCACCACATCATTATACGATCCACCTAATTTGTGGTATTATATATATATATATATATATATATATATATATATATATATATATATATATATATATATATATATTGGGCCAACCAAATGACTAAACTAACCTTTATTTCCCGCATAGTTTGAATTCATACTACCTCATAGTTTGCATTCAAATATTTTGAGGGGCGATATAGAGAATTAGTCAATTGTCAACCCATTTCTTAGTTTGTGTGTTTGATCAATCATTATTCCTCTACTGGGGCGGAGGTAGTAGAACGCATCATCGTGTAGAGTGGCTACTCCTGATTAATGGCCAGGAAAAAGAGAGAGAGGGAGAGAGAGAGAGAGGAATTAGGTGACCACTGGCATTTTTATATATTTTTATAAATCGGCATTTTAAATAAAAGGCATTTTTAAAAGAAATACAAAAGAAAAGGAATTAGGTGAGTTGACTCACTTTTCACATCACTTGTCTCAAAAGAAATCATCTTTGCGACACAGGGCAAACCTTTCTCAGCAACTCCTTTTAATTTTGCTGCAGGAAAACATGATATAGTCAATAAACAAAAGAAAGGGATTTTTAAAATCGACACCAAGTATATCTTTTGTGTACTTGTTTTTTTACATGGTTCTGATGAAACTTGCCCAGTGTAACCCTTCAACGTATAGTTCACCATGTGTAGAGTACTTGTACTTCATGAACATCATCCTTGGCTCAGTTGTTTGATTCTATATGTTGTCTTCTTGCGAGAAGGCCCTCCGTTTTTTATTGTCTAGAAGGTCATCCAATTGAGAGTTTCAGTTGTTTGATTCTATATGTTGTGCACAGAAGGTAAACATTTCCAAGATTAGCACACAAAAATCACTTGGCGTTAATTTTCAGCTGTCATTTCCATATAACTCAACACTGTACCTCTGCACTCGGATCATTAGTGGGTGATAATGCTGCTTCTGCTTCATTCAGAAGATCCATCTGAAAGCACGATATTTCAAACAAGTATCGAGATTGAGCCATTTGTTATGCTCAGATGACATCTTAGTTATATTTCAAAAATTTGATATTTATTGGAATATATTATCCACATTTGAAAAATTGTTACAGTTAAATATAATCTAGAAATTTAAAGTTAGATATATCTTATCAAAATTTTAAATTTTATCTAAATTTTAATTGCATTATCAGAATTTTAGAGGGAATTTTTATTTTAAAGCCTATATTTTTTCAACTAAAATCTGGAATAAAAATGAGTTGGAAATTGTTGCTGACGTGGCCTTTGACGTGGCCTTTTCTGGAGGCTCTAAATAGTTTTGTTGTTTATATTATATATGATTAGTTAGTTGTTTAATTGCTTAGATACTTGAAATTCAAAGGATAATTGACTAGTCAGTAACCCGTCGATACTCGACGGGCATAACGAATCTAATAATTAAATATTATAAAAACAACATTGTGAAATTATATCCCTATGACTCAACCTGAAAATAATCAACATAAGATTCTTAATATTCTTAGTAATAAAAATATTATACACATTTTGTCCCAAAGTAAGTAAGGTTTCTATTTCGTCCTTTTTTACGTTCATTCTAGAGTAAAGTTTTAAAATGGAAAATAATGACAATTTTTGCCCATATCATGCTTATAATTACAAAAAACCACAACATAACGTACATACTTCGTATTTCAATTAACTTGAATCATAAATAGTGTTTTTGATAATTAAATCTTCAAGCCACTCAAACTGTTTGCCCACTTTTTTTCTTAATAAACGTGCAATATGACTGCAACATTCTTTTTCCAAAATGAAAGAAGTATCACTTAAAATATTAAACTATACAAATTATACCAAAAGCTAATTTACACTTTAATGGATGCACATAGTAGAGATAAATTTTGTATTACATAAACAAATATAGATTCAGAATTACCTCACAAAATATGATTCACTAAACATAAAAGTGTTACTTATTCATGAATTGAGGTTTTTTTAATGTAATTATATCTTTTAGTAGTATATAAAAAACTAAATGTTTAGAGTACATTGTTTAATATAATAATATTTATATCCCAAAATGAATGACCAAAATATTTTAAATTTATCGTTAATCAAGAAAAAATTAGAAAAATAATTTATTTTTTCGTTTTGGGACGGAGTATACTTTTTCTAAAAAGAGACCTTGACAACATGTAATGCTTAGGATCATATTTGATCCGTTCATAAAAAAAAAAAAAACATGTTTGATCAACACACAGAAAAAGAATCAAGATAATTACCTAAGTTAAAAATCACAACAAAAAATATTCTTAAAAACTATAATTGAGATGATCAAATTAAATAATACTAAGAGAATGATAGAATCGATTTCAATCTGTCCGTGAAGGTTTAGCTTTCAATAACCATAATGCGGAGAATGAAAAATTAGGATAATGAAGTTAGCTTTGTTGGATTTTGGTTGCTTGTCTTCTTTGCGAGATCATGCTCGGCGCGGACTTAACAATAGTTTCTTTATCATCACCAAGTATCACATAGTACACTTGTTAGGAATTAGGAAATCATAAATACTCGTATCTTTTTGGTTGAGTATTTTATTAATCAATCATTAAACAATAAAGAATACAGGCTCAAATGGCATACAAACCGCGTTAATATGCATTAGAAATTGGTTATAACATCTAACAACCCAATATACATTAAGGTTAGTAAACAATATTAAATGTTAGTAAAGTACTGATATTTCTATCCTAAGAATAATAGCTCGTTAGAAATTGAATTATCATTTAATTATTAATCACTATTGGAACTATGCAGCACAAATTTAATTAGAAAAAAAAATGGATTTGAGAGAAAAAGAAAGACAAACTTGGAAGAGGCAGAAGCGCGAAAATGTATGCAAAAGAATGATAGATACAAATTAATGATAGTGATTTCTGGTTATAAAAAGAGATTAAGTTCTAGGACTATTACTTCCAAAAGTCTTTCATTAGATGACAATTTTTAAATTTTAAATTTAAACTAATAAAATATATTGATTTGATAGGCTGAAAATAATAAATATCAACCAATTTCTGAGTGAAATCGAGAGAGAGAAATAGAGAGAGAAAGAACTAGGGTTCGTAAGCAAGCAAGACCGATCTAGGTAGTGAGGAAAGAGAGTAGGATTTGGTTGATAAATCGGTATCCATGAGGAAAGGAGAAGGATTAGGATTCGTAAATCCCACAAACATCAACCGATTTCCAGTGAATTCGAGAGAGAGAAATAGAGAGAGAAAGAATTAGGGTTCGTTCTTCGTAAAGAACGATCTAGATAGTGAGGAGAGAGAGTAAGAGTGAGGAGAGAGATCAGTTTGTTTGTGTAAATGAATTTGTTGGAAAAATAATTTGGGAAAAGATTAATTAGTTTTGGGAAAGGATTAATTATTTTAGGGTTAGGGGTTAGTGATGTTGTATTAGTGTTAATAGTGTGGGTCCCACCATTAAAATATTAATATTTGATGTCCAAAAAGGGAAAGTGGAAGCTATTAGCGGGACACCCAAAATGGCAAAATGGGAAGCTCTTATTGGGACGGAGGGAGTATATATTATTTTCATTTTAAAAAGTATAATTTTAATTGAGACACTTTTTTTAAACGTGTGATTTTAATCGAGACTAGTGAGTAACCCGTCGAAATTCGACGGGCATATTAAAGTTTATTATTACTTATTGCTATAATCTGTAATTTCATTAGGTCATATTGTTTTCATTTATTTAAATGAAATTACAGAGTATATGGGATGGAGAGAGTATACCTCGTATTCATGTTGTCGTTTAGGATGCAAATAATGCTTATACCATGTTTTTCCTAATTGTTTTGGCTTAGACCAGGGTGGTCATCATGCATAAGTAATCATAAAGAACTTGTTCATTACAATATACTAAATGCTTTCAGAAAGATAGAAGGAAAAGAGAAGATGAAAACTTTGTGTATATTGGAACACAATCTGAAATGGTTTATATAGGACTAAGTTTTGAAAAGACATGTCTTTTCAAATTCAGACACAGATTTTCAACAGTTTATGAAAGTTGAAACTGTTAATTCAAAAATCAAATCTTGGCATTATCCAGAACTTTAAATAATAATTTTAAAATAATATTGAAAAATATTTTAATATTAATTTACAAAAATTAAATTAGTTCAGCACATCATTTGACTGCCAAGATTCGAGCTTTATTTTTATAAAAATCTGTGTCATGGGGCTACGCCCAATGACTTTTGTACGTCTCGAAAAGAGCTTCGATTTGATATGCTGTGCGTTCCGTGGTTCATCCGGAATCAAAAGTTACGCCCTTTTTAGCGCACACACCTAAACTTTACCAAAAACTCTTATTTCAAAAAACACTTTTAAATCAAAATCTAAAATAAAACTCTTCATTGAATGTGACACATGGCGGCTAATAATTGGTGAACATAGAGCTGACTTGGAATTTCACGTGGCGAGCTGTATGGTCTTGAAATGTTTCTGCTTTTATATATTATATAGATTGAATGACCATTATTGTCTCAAAATAAATGTTCTTTTAAATTTTTTTGATTTAATTTTTTTTCATAATTCATTATATTTTTACAAATGTAAAATTTTGAAAATGAATTAAAAGAATGTTTATTATTTTTTCTAGATTAAAATTAAATTTTTTAAAATGATTATTAAATTTTGAAAAAAAATCATTCATTTTAGGATGGAGAGAATAATACAATTTAAAAAAAATTTAAATATAATCCAATAAAATAAAATAAACCAAATCTAATAATCTAAAATATAATATGGGGGATAATGATAAGAGAAATCAATGCATGCTCCAAGACAATGTTTCTACTTTCTACCACCATCACATTCTTTCGAAACCGCTGTAGTTTGAATTTATTACGTTTAAAAACTCTTATTTCAAAAAACACTTTTAAATCAAAATCTAAAATAAAACTCTTCATTGAATGTGACACATGGCGGCTAATAATTGGTGAACATAGAGTTGACTTGGAATTCCACGTGGCGAGCTGTATGGTCTTGAAATGTTTCTGCTTTTATATATTATATAGATTGAATGACCATTATTGTCTCAAAATAAATGTTCTTTTAAATTTTTTTGATTTAATTTTTTTTCATAATTCATTATATTTTTACAAATGTAAAATTTTGAAAATGAATTAAAAGAATGTTTATTATTTTTTCTAGATTAAAATTAAATTTTTTAAAATGATTATTAAATTTTGAAAAAAAAATCATTCATTTTAGGATGGAGAGAATAATACAATTTAAAAAAAATTTAAATATAATCCAATAAAATAAAATAAACCAAATCTAATAATCTAAAATATAATATGGGGAATAATGATAAGAGAAATCAGTGCATGATCCAAGACAATGTTTCTACTTTCTACCACCATCACATTCTTTCGGAACCGCTGTAGTTTGAATTTATTACGTTTAAAAACTCTTATTTCAAAAAACACTTTTAAATCAAAATCTAAAATAAAACTCTTCATTGAATGTGACACATGGCGGCTAATAATTGGTGAACATAGAGCTGACTTGGAATTCCACGTGGCGAGCTGTATGGTCTTGAAATGTTTCTGCTTTTATATATTATATAGATTGAATGACCATTATTGTCTCAAAATAAATGTTCTTTTAAATTTTTTTGATTTAATTTTTTTTTCATAATTCATTATATTTTTACAAATGTAAAATTTTGAAAATGAATTAAAAGAATGTTTATTATTTTTTCTAGATTAAAATTAAATTTTTTAAAATGATTATTAAATTTTGAAAAAAAAATCATTAGCCGCCACGTTTATTATTTTTCTAGAAAAATTTTTTAAAAAGAAGTATATATACTCCTCCTACCAATAAATCTAAACTAAAATTCTAAAAGAAAAAGGAATAAGAAATTAAATCATAATTAAACTCTTCTCCAGCCACGGTCAACCAGCCAAGCCTCGGTCAAACTTGATTTTCCACGCCTTCTTTCACGTGCTAAAGTTGTTTCCTAATTTCTTTCTTTACAATTTCGTCACCCAACTTTCCATAATCGCCTTCTGGTCACTGAACTCTGGTGCTCTGCAATTTGGTCCCTAAATTTCACATATTTTCAGCTTTTTCCTTGGCATTAGTAAACTTTCGCAGAAAAATCACAAAATCACTAAAAATAGTCTCAAAATACAATAATTTTCCACAAACTTTCCAAACCATCATTTACTCAAAATTACATCAAAACTAATCTAGATTACATTAAAATAAGAATAAAATGTCTAGAAAATTAGGGAATTACATATAATGAAATCCACCACATCATTATACGATCCACCTAATTTGTGGTATTATATATATATATATATATATATATATATATATATATATATATATATATATATATATATATATATATATATATATATATATATTGGGCCAACCAAATGACTAAACTAACCTTTATTTCCCGCATAGTTTGAATTCATACTACCTCATAGTTTGCATTCAAATATTTTGAGGGGCGATATAGAGAATTAGTCAATTGTCAACCCATTTCTTAGTTTGTGTGTTTGATCAATCATTATTCCTCTACTGGGGCGGAGGTAGTAGAACGCATCATCGTGTAGAGTGGCTACTCCTGATTAATGGCCAGGAAAAAGAGAGAGAGAGAGAGAGAGAGAGAGGAATTAGGTGACCACTGGCATTTTTATATATTTTTATAAATCGGCATTTTAAATAAAAGGCATTTTTAAAAGGAATACAAAAGAAAAGGAATTAGGTGAGTTGACTCACTTTTCACATCACTTGTCTCAAAAGAAATCATCTTTGCGACACAGGGCAAACCTTTCTCAGCAACTCCTTTTAATTTTGCCTAGGAAAACATGATATAGTCAATAAACAAAAGAAAGGGATTTTTAAAATCGACACCAAGTATATCTTTTGTGTACTTGTTTTTTTACATGGTTCTGATACTTGCCCAGTGTAACCCTTCAACGTATAGTTCACCATGTGTAGAGTACTTGTACTTCATGAACATCATCCTTGGCTCAGTTGTTTGATTCTATATGTTGTCTTCTTGCGAGAAGGCCCTCCGTTTTTTATTGTCTAGAAGGTCATCCAATTGAGAGCTTCAGTTGTTTGATTCTATATGTTGTGCACAGAAGGTAAACATTTCCAAGATTAGCACACAAAAATCACTTGGCGTTAATTTTCAGCTGTCATTTCCATATAACTCAACACTGTACCTCTGCACTCGGATCATTAGTGGGTGATAATGTTGCTTCTGCTTCATTCAGAAGATCCATCTGAAAGCACGATATTGCAAACAAGTATCGAGATTGAGCCATTTGTTATGCTCAGATGACATCTTAGTTATATTTCAAAAATTTGAGATTTATCGGAATATATTATCCACATTTGAAAAATTGTTACAGTTAAATATAATCTAGAAATTTAAAGTTAGATATATCTTATCAAAATTTTAAATTTTATCTAAATTTCAATTGCATTATCAGAATTTTAGAGGGAATTTTTATTTTAAAGCCTATATTTTTTCAACTAAAATCTGGAATAAAAATGAGTTGGAAATTGTTGCTGACATGGCCTTTGACGTGGCCTTTTCTGGAGGCTCTAAATAGTTTTGTTGTTTATATTATATATGATATGATTAGTTAGTTGTTTAATTGCTTAGATACTTGAAATTCAAAGGATAATTTAGTCAATTTATGTATTAATTGTTTTTATTAATATTTGTATAAAGTTCTAAAACCACAAGTATTTTGATTTGAGGAAAGTATGTTTATAGATAAAAGAGATATATATTATGTTTATTAATAAAAGAGAAAAATACTTAAAATTATTTATATTTTAAAATAATTTTAAACAAGTATAATGACTTATATTAAGAAACGAAGGGAGTACAGAATATCTCCCAATACACAATTAATAAAATGGAACATGATTTAATTAATTAAGAATAAATAATATTTCAATGTTTATACCAAAAGTGATGTTCCCTTTGTACTAAATTGATTGGATGACATTTTTTGTTACAATAATTTGTAAAAACTTTTCCTTTAAATTTTTTTATCATGAAATGTTTTTTTAATCATAGTTTATTTTATTTTTATAAAACTAAAAATTTGAAATTGAATAGCAAAAATATTTATAACTTTTTAATTAAAAATTGATCTTTAAAATAATTTTTAAATTCAAAATGATCAATCATTCTAGAACGTAGGAAATAATTATTTTAAATCAAAAGTCTTTTTTTTTTTAAGAAATCAATACATTGAGGCTAATTAACTTGTCAAACTTGATATCCAAAAATAGAATTTTTTTTCAAAAAATAGCTTTTTAAAAATTTATATACCAAAATAACATTTACAAAAACTTATATACCAAACTAGCACTTTTCAATTGAATTTCGAAATTGGTAATTCCGGAATAAGGTAATCCGGAATTATCAATTCCGGAATTCAATTTTTTTATTTATTTTTTTTAAAACCGGTTAAAGAGAGCGAAATTGCTAGTTTGGTATATAAGTTTTTGTAAATGTTATTTTGGTATATAAATTTTTAAAAAGCTATTTTTTGAAAAAAAATTCCCAAAAATAGGCTAAAAAGATGGGGTCGATGCCGTGTGAAGGAAGCTGACGAAGAAGTGGAAGAAAAAGAGGCCCGTTGGTAAGGGAATGGGTAATGTAATTGTGGGGCCGCTTATACCCTCTCATAAAGGTAAAGATAAGTAGAGATTTGTAGCCAAACATTCCCAACTGCCTATAATCAATACTCCCTCCATCCCCCAGTAAATAAGTGCTTCACCCTTTTGGGTGGGCACGCAAATTATAAAAATGGGAGAGAAAAATAAATGTTATGAGTGTAATTTGAAAATAGGAAAGAGAATTAGTGGAGAAAATAGTAAATTATAATGGTGTTGTGAGTATTAAAATAATGTAGTGTTGGACAAATGCTATGGCTTCTTTAACACTTAACAGAAAAACTGACAGCAAAAGTAACGGAGATTGAAAAACAAACGAATTCAAGTCGAGTCTTGTATTTAATACAATCTCTGTAAGAGTTATTTGTCCCGCACTGGTGCTTACGGTTGTATGACAAAACTCTAGTAAGATAAAACGACTTACTATTAGTTATAAGGAGCACTCCAATATAACTAATCTAACGAACAACAAAGGTTTTAGAACTTTGGACTTGAAAGATTGAATGCAACAATATGCAATGATTTGGGTATGTTAATTTATCTCTCTAGAGGGTAAAAGGCTCAGAATGACTGTATGTTATAATTGAAATTCGGAGGGAAACTATTTAAAAGAAGTTAAAGGGTTCATGGTCATTCACTCCAAGAGGTGCCAAACCTGTTCAAAATCCGAGCACGAGCGCGGCCGCTCTTGCCTTGAGCGCGACCGCGCCTGCATCCCGAGACCAAGCCATGATTTACTTAAGATCAGCGCGGCCGCCTGAGCGCGAGCGCGCGCCGAAGCCCGGAACTGAAAGGTCACGAAAACCTTTTGAGAACAGTTGTGACCCAAAACTCATTTGGATCACCCAAGTCAACCCAAGTTAACTTTAACCCTTTATTTAACTTCCGTTAAGTTACAAAAACACTTGTCATTAATTCTCATTCACCCTAAATGGTTTTAGAGACATTAAATAAGTATAATAATCTACAACAAATGTAGAATATAATTTGTAACTAGTTCCGTTAACACATAACGAACTTCCGTTAGAAACTAGATCAACGTTAAGTTAAACTTAACTTTCTGTTATCCATTTCCAACAATCCCCCACATGAATGACAATTAATGCATGAATGCAATTTCGTCCAAAGTTCCGGCGAACTATTATTACATCGGGATAGATAGCTTGTGGCCTTGAATCTTCCCTAGTGAAATATTATCGGATATACTAGCCATTTGGTAGCGAGTCGCTTTGAACCGGTGGGTATCGGGTGTATATCAAGACAATAATACTCACATAATAACAGCTCTAACAATTGTTGTTCTCACGTTTTGTCCATTTTGGCCCTGGACCGTATCTCATTCATAAGCGTTCATTTAGAGGCGGCCTAATTACCTCTCGCTTATATAGGTGATTCTTACTATAAGGAGTATCATGCACTACTCCACCCGTAGGTATAGAAATCATTAAAAGTTTTCTCAACTTACCCTTACCACCTTTGCATGTGCTTGTACTTGGATGTTAAGGAATGAGTATTCAACATCTCCAGGTTAATAAACCGAGTTGTTGCTTTCCAAGTAACTCTACTAGAACTTATAACTTGGTTGTCTCATTGAACCAAGGGCCCGGGATCTCCATTTCTCAAGGTTGAGTGTCCGCTATAAGTTCTTTTGTTGTGGGTTTTAAACCCATTCCCTTAACAGTTTATACGGTTGATCTCTATTTATACCTTTGGTAAATGGATCCGCTAAGTTATCACATGATTTTACATAATCAATGGTGATAACGCCATTCTTGATCAAGCTGTCACAATGGTATCATGTGTCTACGACGAATATGTCTAGACTTACCATTGTACATACTATTCTCGTGCCCTTCCAATTGTCGATTGACTATCACAATGGATTAGTACAGCTGAGCACATGTTTGCTCCAACAAGGAACATCCTCCGGGAAGTTCTTAAGCCATTCTGCTTCTTCCCCAGCTTTATCTAACGCGATAAACTCAGATTACATCGTGGATCGGCTATACACGTTTGTTTGGAGGATTTCCATGACACTTTGCTCCTCCACCTATAGTGAATACATATCCACTTGTGGACTTAGAGTCTTTCGTGTCCGATATCCAATTGGCATCACAAGATCCTTCTAATCTTGCTGGATATTTATTGTAAAGTATCCCATGGTTTAATGTATACTTTAAATATCTTAGTACTCTCATTAGTGCTTTCCAATGATCAAGACTAGGATTGCTTGTGAACCTACTTAGTTTACTCACCGAATATGCAATGTCCGGACGAGTACAATTTGTTAAGTACATCGATCGCCAATTATTCTTGCATATTCCAGTTGAGAAACTGGTTCCCCTTTGTTCTTGGCTAAATGTAGAGCCAAGTCTACAGGTGTCTTAGCCGGAGGGTCATCAAAGACATTAAATTTCCGAAGAATATTCTCTAGGTAATGGGATTGTGAAAGAACTAATCCTTCAGATGTTCTAGAGATCTTTATCCCTAATATTACATCAGCTAATCCCATGTCTTTCATGTCAAAGTTCTTCTTTAACATGCCTTTGGTATTCATGATCAAATCATGATTACTTCCCATTATGAGCATGTCGTCTACATAAAGACAAACGATAACGAATGATTCAGATGTTCCTTTAATGTAGACACACTTGTCACATTCATTGATCTTGAATCCATTCGATAACATGGTTCTATCGAACTTCTCATGCCATTGTTTAGGTGCTTGTTTTAGTCCATACAAGGACTTTACAAGTTTACACACCTTTCTTTCTTTACCAGGAACCACGAACCCTTCGGGTTGTTCCATGTAAATTTCTTCATCAAGTTCTCCATTTAGGAAAGCAGTCTTCACATCCATTTGGTGTATCTCAAGATTATGCACTGCTGCAATAGCTATGAGAACACGAATAGATGTGATCCTTGTGACAGGGGAGTATGTATCGAAGAAATCATATCCCTCTTTCTGTCTAAAGCCTTTGGCAACTAGCCTAGATTTGTACTTTTCGATAGATCCATCCGCCTTATACTTCCGTTTAAGGATCCATTTGCAACCTAATGGTTTGCAACCTGGAGGAGATCAACTAATTCCCAAGTATTGTTGAGCATTATGGATTCTATTTTCACTGTAATAGCTTTCCTTCCAGAACGAACTATCCGGACCGGACAAAGCTTCTTTAACAGTTGATGGTTCGTTTTCTAACATGTAAGATAGAAAATCAGGACCAAAAGTCTTTTCCACTCTTGCCCTTTTGCTACGTCTCGGTTCTTCATCTTCTATTTGAGAAGGACTGGATGTAGACTCATGTGTTCTCTTATTAGAACCTACATCTTTCCCCGTCCTTAACCAAAAAAATGTTTTCAAAGAATACCGCATTCCTTGATTCTATAGTAGTTCCTACGTGCATATTCGGAATGTCCGATTTATGCACTATAAACCGATAGGCACTACTATTATTGGCATATCCAATAAAAACACAATCTAATGGTCTTTGGGCCAATCTTGATTTGTTTAGGCTTAGGTACTTCAACCTTGGCCAAACACCCCACACTTTAAGGTATTTAAAACATGGCCTACGATTATGCCATAATTCATAGGGCGTCTTATCAATACCTTTCTTGGGTATTTTATTAAGAACATAATTAGAAGTGAGTATTGCTTCCCCCCACAAGTTGTCGGGTAAGCCTGAACTGATCAAAAGCGCGTTCATCATCTCTTTGAGAGTGCGGTTTTTGCGTTCGCAACTCCATTAGATTGAGGGGTATATGGAGCCGTTGTTTGATGAATTATGCCGGATTCCCAACATAGTCCTTCAAACGGTGCTTCATATTCTCCACCTCTATCGCTTCTAATTTTCTTAATTTTCAAGTTAAGTTGATTCTCAACTTCTTTCTTATAAGTCTCAAAAGCCCCTAAGGCTTCATCTTTACTTCTTAAGAGATAGACATAACAATACTTAGTGCAATCATCTATAAATGTAATGAAGTACTTTTTACCTCCTCGAGTTTGCACTAGTTTTAAATCACATATGTCGGTGTGAATTAACTCGAGAGGAGTTGTGTCTCTTTGTATGGCATTAAATGGTGACTTAGTCATTTTTGCCTCAACACAAACTTCGCACCTATTAGTCGAGTCGGATTTAGTCATTTGGATTAAATCTTGTCTCGCTAATTTCTTAATGGTGTCGAGGTTTACATGTCCTAATCTATCATGCCATAAATTAGAACTTTCCGACAAGTAAACATAAGGAACACAACTTTTATTCATCGCACCTTGGCGGATTACAGTCATTACATTCATTTTAAAAAGGCCCTCCTCGAGGTAACCTTTTCCAAGAAACAACCCATTCTTGGGTAGTCCAAATTTGTCGGATTCGAATACTAGTCTAAAACCGGCCTTACTAAGCAAAGCGCCGGACACTAAATTTTTACTGATGTCCGGGAACATGCAGCACATCCAACAAGGTTACTTCTTTTCCTAAGTCATCTTCAAAATCACGTTTCCAATGCCTTGAACATCGAGGTCAAGGAATTTCCCATGTAAAGCTTTCTTCCGAGATGGGAGTATAGGAGGAGAAACTTTCCTTGTGACCACAAATATGGCGGGTAGCACCGGTATCTATCCACCATGCTTTAGGGTTCTCCTCCAAATTTGCAACGTTGGCTTCAAAGACAACCGCTGCAAAGTCTAGGTCCATGTGGTCAACATTGTTCGCCTCTTTCTTCGGGAGACGACAATCCCTTGATAAGTGGCCCGGTTTGCCACAATTATAGCAAGACCCTTTGAACTTCTTAGAGGTCTTCTTCTTCCCTTTCTTAGCATTCCCGGCAGTTTCGAAATGCTTTCTCTTTGTGCCACTCGTGCTAGCCTCGGCGAGATTGACCTTAGCCTCCATCTTGCCTTTAGCAACTTTGGCCTCATTCATTCTATTGTTCTCTTCTATTTGAAGACGAACAACAATGTCTTCCAAGGACATCTCCTTGCGTTTATGCTTGAGATAGTTCTTGAAATCCTTCCACGAAGGAGGCAACTTTTCAATGATAGAAGCCACCTTAAATGGATCATTCATGATCATCCCTTCGGCATCAAGCCCATGTAGAATGATTTGGAATTCATCTACTTGAGTTGTTACCGATTTGGAATCGACCATCATAAAGTCAAGATACTTACCGACGACAAATTTCTTTGACCCGGCATCCTCGATCTTGTACTTCCTTTCCAAAGTGTCCCACAACGCTTTGGCTAACTCGACTGTACTATACACATTGTATAGTGCATCATCAAGTCCATTTAAGATATAATTCTTACAAAGAAAATTACCGTGAGACCAAGCCTCCTTTGCCATTTGCCTTTGGGGGTCCGGATCACCTTTTTCTACTGCCGGAGGATCTTCCTTTAAGAAGCGGTGCAGGCTTAGGGTGGTCAAGTAGAAGAGCATCTTCTGTTGCCATCTCTTGAAATCCACACCGGTAAATTTCGCGGGTTTCTCACCATGACTGATGTGATGAGTTGTAGGAGCAGGAGCAACATTGTTGAATGTAGTATCACCTTGCGATGGAGGCGTCACATTCCCTTGACTAGATGAAGTGGTGTCTTTCTCGTTTGCCATCTCTTGATTATCTTGAAGAAGCGTAAAATAACTCTTACGATTGTTGGACAAATGCTATGGCTTCTTTAACACTTAACAGAAAAACTGACAGCAAAAGTAACGGAGATTGAAAAACAAACGAATTCAAGTCGAGTCTTGTATTTAATACAATCTCCGTAAGAGTTATTTGTCCCGCACTGGTGCTTACGGTTGTATGACAAAACTCTAGTAAGATAAAACGACTTACTATTAGTTATAAGGAGCACTCCAATATACCTAATCTAACGAACAACAAAGGTTTTAGAACTTTGGACTTGAAAGATTGAATGCAACAATATGCAATGATTTGGGTATGTTAATTTATCTCTCTAGAGGGTAAAAGGCTCAGAATGACTGTATGTTATAATTGAAATTCGGAGGGAAACTATTTAAAAGAAGTTAAAGGGTTCATGGCTGTTCACTCCAAGAGGTGCCAAACCTGTTCAAAATCTGAGCACGAGCGCGGCCGCTCTTGCCTTGAGCGCGACCGCGCTGGCATCCCGAGACCAAGCCATGATTTACTTAAGATCGCCGCGCCGCTCTAGGCTGGAGCGCGACCGCGCTGAAGCCCAGAACTGAAAGGTCACGAAAACCTTTTGAGAACAGTTGTGACCCAAAACTCATTTGGATCAGTCCAAGTCAACCCAAGTTAACTTGAACCCTTTATTTAACTTCCGTTAAGTTACAAAAACACTTGTCATTGATGAGTGAGTTTTACACTCATCCATTGACTACTTTTTGAATTTATTATTTGCTTAATCCTTGAGTTTTGTGGGTTTAATGGATGTTTTTAGTGTCTTTAGTTTCAGTGGTTCAAGTTTGGAAATTGGGAACAATTGTGAATAAATCAAGTGGAAAAAATGCGACGATGTAAGAATGGGACGAATCGAATTAGAAGTGGGACAAAAACAAGGCATTTGGGCCCAGCCAAATGAAGAAGTGGAAGAAGGAATGCAGGAAGGATGAAAGTTGGGCCACAGCAACAAGGAGGAAGCAATTGTGGGCCAAGCCGGTGCAAGGGAAGAAAGAAAATGGGCCTATCCATTGGGCGGTCGCTCGAGTTCTTATGGGCGGCCGCTCAGAGGAAAAATGTTGAAGCTTTGAACCTTCCGTCGGTGTGGGCGACCGTGCAAGGCAAGCAGGGCGGCCGCTCACAAGTATGAGTTGTGAAGACAAATGTTTCTGGAGCACTGGGCGACCGCCCAGGGGTGAAGTGGGCGACCGCCCACGAGGCGTTTTGCAGAAGCCCAGGCGGATTGATATTAATGAGGATTGATGGTTTTTTATTAATGGTGACTGTTTTTGGTGTTAATAAGGGTTAATTGCAGCAGTGGTGTTTGGAGAACATGGGTTATTTATTTTATTATTATTATTTTTTTTCAGTTTTTTTTTAGAGACCTATAAGTAGAGAGTCTTTATCTTTTCTTTAGAACTTATGCAGAATTTTCTTAGAATTTCCTTGGTGTTCTTCTTTTTCATGGATAGCTAATTTCTTAGTTCTTGGAATTGGAGGTAACATTTTATGTTTTAAGTTTTACTTTTCATTTTTATCTTTGTGATACTTGGGATTATCAAGTTATTTTCAATGGAATTTTAGAACTCTTGTCTTGATCAAATAATTGTTCTTGAATTATTTAGAATTTCAATTGTGAACCGCCAAATTTACAATTGAAATTAGTCTTGGCTTGATTTTCACAATTTGTTGAATCCCCGCCAAAAGATTCATAAGAATTGTGGGTTTTTCTTGTATTGTTCTTAAGTTCTAAAATGGGTTTCTAACTAATCTATGAACGGGCCAAGGGAATAGATTAGTTAGAAACACTTGATTGCAAATCACCCGCCAAAGTGTCCCAATCATACTCTTGTAAGAACAAAACCCCAAGTGCACTTTGATTGATGAATTGTGAAACTTGAGCATAATTTGTGAAACCAATTCCGGGAATTGTCTCCTTATTATAAAAATCTTTTATAATCACTTTTACTTACTTTTTGCAAACACATTAATCTTAAACAAATCAACAAATCTGTCACTTTACCAACTTTTTGTTAAAGCAATAATTCCTACACTTTAAATTCGTGTCTCTGTGGTTCGACCCGACTTACCCTATTTACAAATCACTTGTAGATAGTTGAGTTGGAAAATTATTTTTGACGTTTCGACGTTCGTCAAAAATTTGGCGCCGTTGCCGGGGACGTGAAATTTAAAGTTGTTTTAATTATTTGCTATTGTGAATAGTATTTTGTGTATATATTTTTTTTTGTATTATTTTAACTTGGTGTTGCAGATTTGAATGTTTGGTCGTAGGTCACTACAACCCGAGTTGTTACCAATTGACCACAACATTCATCGCATCAACAAGAGGAAGCACCCGGAGCCAAGTGATACAGAAAGTGATTCGGTTTACTCTCAACAGTCCGAGAATTACGATTCTGAAGAAGAAGTGAAAATGGCGGAACCACAAATGATGGGTGATTTTGCACGTCCGGTAATTGAACCATCGCCATCATGCATAGTACTCCCACAAGCAGCAAGGAGTTATGAGTTGAAGAACCTCCATTTCAACATGCTCCCTTCATTTCATGGGATGGCATCGGAAGACCCAATTACCTTCATGAGAGAGTTCTATAGCACCGTGCAAGGTTTTCCATTGGGGCAACTAACCGAAGAGCAGTTGAGAATGAGGTGCTTTGCTTATACGTTGAAGGATGCTGCCAAGACATGGTTTATGGCACTTGCTCCGGCCTCTCTTAACACTTGGACGAAAGTCTACAACAAGTTCATGGCAAAGTTTTACTCTCATCAAAAGACATCCGACTTGAGGTCCAAGATAATGTCTTTCAATCAAGAGCCGGGTGAAGCTTTTCATGAAGCTTGGGATCGATTCAAGATGTTGCTAGTCCAATGTCCTCATCACGGGTTTCCTTTAGCCCTCTTAAATCAGGCCTTCTATGATGGGTTGACTCAACAAGGTCAAGCCCAAGTGGATAATGCAAATGGGTGCTATGGGTGAGAAAACTGCTGATGAAACAAGAGCTTTATATGAGAGACTTGGCATGAATTCGCAGCAGAAAAGTGTGAGTGGAGGAAGAAAAGGTGTCTATGAAGTTGAGTCCAATGATGTTCTAGCGCAACAAGTTTCGGCATTGACTACGCAAATGAAGAATTTCATGGGAATGATGACGGCTCAAAGTCAAGGTCAAAACCAAGGGCGAAATCAAGGAGAGGGAAGTTCGGGCACAAGTTGTGTAATTTGTAATGTGAACTCCCATGATATTATGGGATGCCCATTGAGAGACCAATTCCCGGAATTTCTTGAGCAAGCAAATGCAATGAACGCTTTTCAACCAAGAGTAAGGAATGATCCGTTTTCCAACTCTTACAATCCGGGTTGGCGGAATCATCCCAATTTCTCTTGGGGAGGAAATCAAGGCGTGGTCAATTTCAAAGAACAATACCAACCACAAATGCAACGGTCGAAGAACAAGGGCCTGCAAGGCCTAGTGTGGAGGAAACGTTGCGAGAAATTCATTCAAGCCGCTCAACTGTAATCAGGTGATCATGGACCAACGAATGGGGAACCAAGAAGCTTCCCTGAAAAAGCTCGAAAATCAGATGGGTCAAATTGCCGAGGCACTCCAAAAGCACAATCCGGGTACGCTACCGAGTCAATCGGAACAAGCAAAGGCCGTCACCCTGAGGAGTGGTAAGACTCTTCAGGAGGTACACTCTTCTCTTTCTCCTATAGATCGCAACAATATGCATGAGAATGAAGTGGTGGTTGAGGAACGAGTTGAAGTGACTCCCGAGGAGAAACTTCCAACTCCACCTCTTAAGCCTTATGTGCCTCCCGTCCCTTTTCCCTAGATTGGTCAAGAATAAGGTCGAAACACAATTTAAAGAGTTGTATGACATGCTTTCTAAGGTGAATGTAAATTTGCCTTTGCTCAATGTAATTAAAAATATTCCTTCCTATGCTAAATTTTTCAAGGAATTGAGCACAAATAAAAGAAAGTATGCCCCGAACGAAAAAATTGTGGTTTCGGACCAAGTTAGTGCTGTTTTTGAAAAGAATTTGCCTCCTAAGCTTAAAGACCCCGGTAGTTTTAATGTGATGATTTCTTTGGGGGACTCTAAGAAAGTGAGGGCAATGTTAGATTTAGGAGCTAGCATTAACTTGTTGCCTTATTCTTTGTTTGTGGAGCTTGGGTTGGGTGAACTAAAACCTACTACTATGACCTTGCAACTTGCGGACCGTTCGGTCAAATATCCAAAGGGAATAGTAGAAGATGTTTTAGTTCAAGTTGATAAACTAATTATCCCGGTTGATTTTGTGGTTCTTGATATGGAGAGAGATGCTAAAGATGTGAATGATGTCCCTATTTTGTTGGGGAGACCTTTTATGGCTACCGCAGATGCGGTGATTAATGTGAAAGATGGAAGTTTGTCTTTAACTGTCATGGATGAAATTGTTAATTTCTCTATCTTTGGTTCCATGAAAAAGCCATATGAGGTTAATGAGTGTTTATTTTGTGATGTTACTGAAAATTCTGTGTTATTTGAGCATGATGTTGAGGGCTCTCTTGTTTCTGAGTTTGTGGATGAGTTAGTTATGGAAGGTGTTTTTGATCAAAATGAGGCGAGGGCCATTCTTGCTGAGATGGATGTTATGGAGGAAATTACTGAAAAGGTTCCTTTAGAATCTTTAGGTAATTTTAATCCTAAGCATTTGCCATCTATTGTCTCTCCTCCCGAGTTAGATCTTAAACAACTTCCATCTAGCTTAAAGTATGCTTTTCTTGGTGCAAATGATTCTTTGCACATTATTATTGCTTCGGACTTAACAGAATTGCAGGAAAGAAGGTTGTTGGATGTGTTGAAGCGACATAAGTCCGCACTTGGTTGGAGCATTACGGACATAAAAGGAATTAGCCCAACCATGTGCATGCACAAAATCCATAGGGAGGATGATGCCAAGCCATCCAGCGGATCAAAGGAGGATGAATCCGCACATGCTTGAAGCGGTAAGAAAAGAAGTCTTGAAACTGTTGGATGCGGGTATTATCTATCCTATTTCTGATAGTAAGTGGGTAAGTCCTGTTCATGTGGTTGCTAAAAAGTCTGGAATTACTGTTGTTAAGAATGAGGATAATGAGCTTTTGCCTACTAGAATGGTCACTGGTCAACGCATGGTTATCGATTACCGAAAACTTAATGCGGCAACTAGAAAGGATCACTTTCCTTTGCCATTTATTGACCAAATTCTAGAGAGGCTGGCTGGTCAAGAATATTATTGTTTCTTAGATGGTTTTTCAGGCTATAATCAGATTCCCATTGCTCCGGAAGATCAGGAAAAGACCACATTTACATGCCCTTTTGGAACATTTGCATATCGGAGGATGCCCTTCGGTTTGTGCAATGCTCCTGCTACATTCCAAAGGTGCATGATGTCGATCTTTTCCGAGATGATTGGTAGGTTTGTTGAGGTATTTATGGACGATTTTTCGTTGTATGGTAATTCATTTGATGCATGCTTAGATAATTTGACTTTGGTTCTTAAAAGATGTTGTGATACCAATTTAACTTTAAGTTGGGAAAAGAGTCATTTTATGGTTAAGCATGGAATTGTGTTGGGTCATTTGGTCTCAAGAAAAGGGATTGAAGTTGACAAGGCAAAAATTGAGATAATATCCAAATTGCCTCCGCCAACAAATGTTAAAGGAATTCGTAGCTTTCTTGGTCATGCGGGTTTTTATCGGCGTTTTATAAAAGATTTTTCTAAAATTTGTAAGCCGTTAACAAACTTGCTTGCTAAAGAGACGGAATTTGTGTTTGACCAAGAATGTCTCAATTCTTTTAATTTGTTGAAGGAGAAATTGACTTCAAATTCCCTATTCTTGTGGGTCCGGATTGGACTCAACCTTTTGAGATAATGTGTGATGCATCCGATTTTGCGGTGGGTGCAGTTTTGGGTCAGAAAATTGATAAAAAGTCACATGTGATTCAATATGCAAGTAGAATGTTAAATGATGCTCAATTGAACTATACTACAACCGAGAAGGAATTCTTGGCGGTGGTATTTGCTTTGGAAAAATTCCGTTCTTACTTGCTAGGATCTAAGGTGATTATTTATTCGGACCATGCTGCATTACGTTATTTGCTTTCCAAACAAGATGCTAAACCCCGATTGTTAAGATGGATGTTGCTTTTACAAGAATTTGATATTTCCATCAAAGACAAAAAGGGTTGTGAGAATGTTGTGGCGGATCACTTGTCTAGACTTGAAAAGGGATGTGTGAGTGAAATTCCCTTGAATGAAAATTTTCCCGATGAGCAGTTATTTGTTGTTAAGGATTGTGAACCTTGGTATGCCGACATTGTAAATTTTTTGGCTACGGGGGTTCTAAATCCAGATTTTTCAAGTCAAGAAAGGAAAAGATTTTTGTCAATGGTTAAGCAATATTATTGGGATGACCCATATTTGTTTAAACATGGTCCCGATATGGTTATTCGTAGATGCATTCATGAAAATGAGCAACAAAATGTTCTTTATTTTTGTCATTAATTGCATTGTGGAGGTCATTTTAGTGGAAAGAAGACCTCTCAAAAAGTGTTACAATCGGGTTTCTTTTGGCCAAGTCTTTTTAAAGATGCATACATTTTTAGTAAAAGTTGTGACAGGTGCCAAAGAACCGGTAACATTGGTAAGCGGGATGAAATGCCTCTCACGAATAACTTGGTTGTGGATTTGTTTGACGTATGGGGCATAGATTTTATGGGTCCTTTTGTTGTTTCATGTGGTTTTGAATACATTTTAGTATCGGTGGATTATGTGTCAAAGTGGGTGGAAGCAATTCCTACCCGGACTAACGATGCTAATATTGTTGTCAAGTTTGTCAAAGATGTGATTTTTAGTAGGTTTGGCGTTCCAAGGGCGATTATAAGTGATGGTGGTTCTCACTTTTGTAACAAAATTTTTGGAGCACTCATGAAGAAGTATGGGGTGAATCACAAGGTTGCAACCGCGTATCATCCCCAAACTTCCGGGCAAGTGAAAGTGAGTAACAAGCAAATAAAGGCCATTCTTGAAAAGACGGTGAAGCCAAACAGGAAGGATTGGGCCTTGAGGTTAAATGATGCATTGTGGGCGTACCGTACCGCCTACAAAACGCCAATTGGAATGAGTCCTTACCGGCTAGTCTTTGGGAAAGCTTGTCATTTGCCGGTGGAGATAGAGCATAAAGCATTTTGGGCAATCAAGGAGTTGAATATGGATTTGCAACTAGCCGGTGAGCAAAGGTTACTTCATTTGAATGAGCTTGAAGAGCATCGGTTGGAGGCATATGAGAACTCCCGGTTGTACAAGGAGAGAACAAAAAGGTATCATGACAAAAAGATTTTGCACAAGGAACTTATTCCGGGAAGCAAGGTGTTATTGTTTAATTCAAGATTGAAGCTTTTCCCGGGAAAGTTACGTTCTCGGTGGAGTGGTCCGTTTGAAGTAGTGAATGTATATTCTCATGGAGCCGTGGAATTGGTGAATCCGGTTACTAACAATAGGTTCAAGGTCAATGGACAAAGAGTGAAGCCTTATGTGGATGGAGTTTCGGGGTCGAAGGATGTTGAGAGGATCGAGTTGAAGGATCCGTAAGCGTTGAGGAAGTCAGTCCGTCGAGCTAACGACGTTAAACAAAAGCGCTGCTTGGGAGGCAACCCAAGGTAAGTAGTGAGTTGTAGTACCCTTAAACTTAATTTTTTCTTTGTTTTCATCACTTTGAGGACAAAGTAATCATTAAGTTTGGGGGTGGAGAGTTTTAGTTTTCATTTTATTTTCATTTTATTGTTTGCTTTTCATTTAAAAAAAAAAAAAAAGCTTTGTTTTTTTTGTATTTCGGGAACGTGTCGAACTACGGTGACCTGAGCCTATTGTTGTTGGGTAGTCCGCCCACATCAATGGGGACGTAGGCAGCGAAAGTGCGGTCAAAATATGGGTCGAATTGTAATGTATCAATGGATATTATGCTTGGTGTTTGCTTGCTTGGTGTTGTGCAGATAACTGGCCAGGAAATATCCCACTGGACATGTGGGCGACCGCCCATGGTGTTCAAGGCGACCGCCCATGGTTGGGTTGAGAAAACATGTGGAGTTTCTGGACAGGTGGGCGACCGCCCAGGGTTGGGTGTGCGACCGCCCATGCTGGTTGAATGAAAAGGGGAGAACTTGCTGTGCTGGTGGGCGTTCGCCCACAGGTCAATAAGCGACCGCCCACGTACAAATTTTGAAATATGGATACACCGCTGGACAGGTGGGCGACCGCCCAGGATGGAGTGAGCGACCGCCCACATTGAAGTTGTTAAAAGGTTGATGTTTCTGGACAGGTGGGCGACCGCCCAGGTTGGGGTGAGCGACCGCCCACAAGGCGAATTGGGCGTTACAGTTTTGCCCTAAAAGACCGCCGCCGTTTCACTCCCCTCTTTTATTTCAAAATTCAAAAACCCTCTCTTTATCTCTCTAAAACTTCCGCCCCACTCTCTTCCTCTCTCTAAGATTTCTCTCCCCAAACACTCAAATCTCCCAATTTTCTTCCATAATTTGCCTCTCCCTACCATACCCAACCTCTTAAACCAAGGATTTGAACCCAATTTCCACCATTGTTGCCAAGAATCGAGGAGATTTCGAAATATTGCAAGTGGTGAAGAAAGTTGCAAAAGGCTTGATTTTGGAGTTTAAAAGAAAAGGGTTCTTGTGATACTCATTGTGCAAGGAAGGGTTGTTCTTCTCAGTTCGTCTTCTTCAACTCCGGCGAGATTCCGGTCAAACTCCGGCGAACTCCGGTGACTGTTCCGGCAAAGTAAGATTTTCACTTCAATCTTCTTTAATACTTTCTCTGCGGAATTTGTGAGCATATTGAAAAAAAAATGTCTAGACAAAGAAATGCTCCCGCTCCGGAGCCGGTTGTTGAGTATGATGCAACGAAGTTTATTGGGGGTAAAGCAAAGACGTTTTTTGACAAATATGCAAATAAGGGATTTTCTGTAGAAAATGAATTTAACCCCAATGAACTTGGGTTGGATGACATCTTTGCTAGGTATGGTTGGGGTAATTTAGCAAGCCGCCCAACCAATAGAGGTTCAAAAGTGTTGGTTCGGGAATTTTACGCAAATGCGTTTGAGGCAGGGCAAGCAAGGAAGTGTGGTTGGGTGAGGGGGACAAATGTGTATTACAATGGTGAGGATATCAATGGATACTATAGGATGGAAGCGCCTGGGCATGAAAACAGTGCATGCGATTATTACAATAGTGCGAAGGTCATGGAGTTGAATGTGGCAGGGAACCTTCACATGTTGGAGCCTTATTTCGTAAATGTTGATGTGACACTATTGAGGAACGGGAATGTGAAGAAGGCTAGGGACATGGACTTGAGGATGCGCGCTTTGCATAGATTCATTTGCGAGCGTATTATGCCTACTTCACATTATAATGATGTGCATTGGAGAAGGGCACTGTTGATGACCGTGGTGTTGTCCGGTCAAAGGTTCAACACTGGATTGGCGATATCCAAGGAAATTGTAAACACCATTAAAACAATTGGGCGTTGCAATTTCAGTTTCCCATTGTTGATATCTGGTTTGATAGAGAGTAGGGGAGTGAGTTTTCCTCGGTTGCGGATTGTTAGGGATATTGTGTCGAGCGGGACAGCGGTTAGTAAGAGGTCCCTGACTATTAAGGGGCATGCTCAGTTGCAGCCGGGTGAAGGTTCTTCGAGAGGAGTGAGAGGGAATGAGGAGGATGATGAGATGGAGGAACAGCAGTTCACTCCAACGGAGGCGGCCTACTATGTGGGAGGCCATGTGGATGCGTTATCCGAGGAGATCAGGCGGCTCAGGGTCATTATGATGTGATGGATCGGCGGTTGTTGGGTATGGAGGAGAGCCGAGAGGCAGTGCAGCCTATGGCTGCGAGGAGTTTTATGCCGCTAGTATGTGGAGGCGGCGTATGGAGGATGCGCAATCGAGAGATGTTCCAGAGATGAGGCACAAGCTTCCTCCTCCTCCACCGCCTCAGCACATTCCATACCACCCGCCGCAATATCGTACCCGGAGCGAGATGAGAGGATGGGGTTCTTGGGAGGCGCAGAAGAAGAGCAAGAGCAACAAAGAATAGCAGCAGCAGACTATGGCACTGGTTCGAGCGGAAGTGGCTCGGTGGGTCCGTGGGACCAATTCTGGAGATAATTTGGTGGTTGAAGGTACCCCTATCCTTTCTTTTATTTTTGTGCATTAGGGACAATGCATGTTTTAAGTTTGGGGGTGTGGGGTACTTGGTTGTTTGTATATGCTTAATTCACATGTTAGTTAGAATTACGGTTTTGAAAAAAAAAAAAATTTGAAAATGAGAAAAAATAATAATTAGCTATGTCCTTTGTTGTATATAATCATTAACATTCTTGGTGTTTCTCTAATTGCATGTGAATGATTGTGACCGCTAGGAAGGATAATTTGGGTGTGAATATGTATATGCAAGTTGGTATATTTTTTGGTTAATTGTGGTATATTACTTAAGAGTTATAATTGAGTCATAAATCTCTTAGTTGTAGTTTCGTGCACTTGTGAAAATATGCTCTTTGATGATAATTTTGATTCATTTTTATAAAGTTTAGAGTACACCATCATCTTTTTAGGAAAGGTGACGCTTCAAACGGGACGCCATTTTGAATAAAAAGTGACGGATTTCCTGAAACGGAGGGAGTATATAATATGAGTTACAATAGTGATTTTACACTTATCTTATCCATCCATGGGGACAATTGATAGTATTTATAGTATGATGGAGCCGTTGGTAACCTCAGCCTTGGATGAGATATGTGTCTTTTGACCTAGGACGCGTGTCCGCGCCTGTTTGGCTCGTACAATAAAGTGAGAATTACTTTAGAGGGATGTCTCAGATTGAACGAGAATACGGAAAGCAGGCGACAGTTATTGCGGCGCTTTACGCATGATAGGCGCATTAGCCACCATTTATTTTGATAGTGACAGGTTTGTACTTGATGTCAGACTACTTACCCTTGTCTTACTGGCCTTGATTTTAACCGGGAGTCTGGTGAGAAAATTGGGAATCTGGTATATGAGACCGCAGTGAACATGGTCAACGCGGTATTGGATAAGAACGATAATAACTGGCACGGTCTTGGTGATCATCGCAGCGTTAGGGATGCTACGTTATAATTGGCATTTGGAACCGATCGATCGAGCTTTATGCCCGGTCTAAAAGTTCCAGGCTTATCAACTGTCAACTCTTCGGCCAATAAGTTGGAGAGATTCATATATCCAATCCAATAAGAAAGTGAAAGTTGCCAAATATTGATATATTCAAAGTATTGGGATATCGACCAGTTTTAATATGGGTTGGAGGTGGAGGCTGTGGAGATCTATTTATGGTGTTCTTCTTCTTGCACTCATTTTCATTCAGCATACTTGTCAATCCGAAAAGGGTAACCATGCTTCTCTCTCTCTCTCTCTCTCTCTCTCTCTCTCTCTCTCTTCAGCATTCTAAATTTTCAAAGATTTTATCTTAAAATTATTATCCTTTTGTTTTTTGAAAGTTACTAAATTCTTTGTCATGAAACAATAAGCTCTAAACTCCTAGTTCACAGTACTTATACACATGCAATACGAAGAGATGGATCATTAAGGCCCCGTTTGGTTGCCATGATTCAACATACTGTCCGACCGTCTCAATTGCAGTCGTCTCGTCGTCCGCTATCACCGACGCAATCATCACTGTTATATGTCGCCGCCAAACTCTTCACATCTATTGTCTCCAATTTTCAATTTATGGTTCTCAATTTTATTAATTTTGGATTCACCATAAGAGGCAAATTGATTATAGGGCACACAGTAAAGCCGCTATTTTCTTTCATAACTTATACTCCCTCCGTCCCACCAAAATAGATACTTTTAGTCAAAAGGGAGTAACTTTGACCAAGGGTTTATATAAAAAATAATGATCCTAATAAAAATTTAAAAATTATTATTGTATCACGATTGATAATACTATCAATAATGATTTTTAGATTTTTATTAGGAACATTATTTTTTATATAAACCCTCACAAAAGCTTACACCCTTTGACTAAAAGATCTATTTCGCGACGAGGAGTACATGGGTTCAACATCCTTGGAGGTTGCTACTAAAATCCATTGTTAATAGGCTTTTAAAAGGTTGGCTTTGCTCCGGGAAGAGTGAAGAGAGCAGGGCTAGTTCTCGCCGGAAAATGACCCCCTAAGTCTTCGTTTGATACCTGGGAATCCAAGCCAATTAATGGGTATTCGATTTCTATATACTATCACTTAACTATGTTTGATTTATCTACGGTATTAGAGAAGGGTTTGGAAATCCGTTTTCTTATTTATCAAATTATCGTTATCTAATTTATCCTTATCCTCTCTCTCTCTCTCTCTCTCTCTCTCTCTCTCTCTCTCTCTCCACATCTCTTTCTTAACTCTCCAATTTATACCAATACTATAGTAATTGCTAAAAAATGTAAATAACAAAATATATTCTAAATCTTTTCATTTGAGAATGAATTTTCGGCTACAAATATTTTTAACATTTCTTTTATGCTTCTTAATTCTTCTTGGTATAGTAACTTTATTTTTTTAAAAAAAATTGATCATGAAAATAACATATTTAATAAGATTTATAGAAATTTCAAAATAGATATTTTCTTGGGATTAAAAATTGTGAAAAAATAAATATTTAATATCAGATTTTCTGGATTTTTTACAAAACAAAATTTAATCATTTTTTTTTTCAAAAAATAATAAGTTAGAAAAAAAATTGTTATCATTACAATCATGTTGTTAAAATAAAATAAAAAAATACATTACACTTACCCAAACATTGGAATGGTAAACTAATATCCATTTATTAGCCAAATCTATAGCAGAGATAAAACATGGGTACGTGAATGTAAAACTTCAATCATTCAGGGATTTTGGATATCTGGATATTACATATCTATTCCCTCACACTAATTCTTGTGTGCCAAACGAGGCCTAAGAGTTTTCATGTAGTTATGCTATTAAAATTGCTTGAGTTTAATATTTTTACAGAAGACATTGAAAGTAAAAATTAAATATTTATTCAGAGACTAGTTGAGTAATATTTAAAGAATATGGACCGACTTTTCCTAGTCAAATTGTTTTTTAAATTCGGTTGGAAAGCGAATATTTGCAATATAAACATTTTTGCTCTTCAGTTGGAGAATATGGTGGAGCGACACGGATCGGACCGAGTGAAACGGATCTAGACCGATGAAACGGATCGAGTTTGCAAGAAAATACTTGTTTCCTAATGTTAGCTTTATATTTTAGGAAGACTCCTTAATTAAGTAGGAAAGTAGAATATATAGCTAAAATAGAATCCTAGTCAAAGAAGGATTATTATGTATATATAGGATTGTATCTCCTATTAGAATTAGGACTCTAAAATTAGTATAAATAGGTGTTTAGGACAATTGTAAAAGAGGAGAGTGAAATAATATAGAAATTATAATCCTACTCCTCTCCACATTTTAACATGGTATCAGAGCTAAGATCCATAGAAGGACTTCTCCGCCAAAACCCTAGCGGCAAAACCCTAAGCCGCCCCAAACCACATCACCGTCATAGTTCCTTTGCCATTAACTTGCGATTCTGAGAACCTGAGTGCCCTTGCTTTCTTTTTTAGTTCTTATTTGAATCAATAATAGTACTAGAAACCGGTGCAAACCTAGCATGCCTAGCCTTCTTCTAATCCTCATCACTAGGCACAGATCGTGTTGTTCCAAATCTTTCGCTCTAGCCTTCCATCACCAATATGAGTGCCTTTGCCGTGAACCATGACCGAGAATGGTAAAACAAGCAATCTCCGGTTGACAGCCATCCACCAATAAACCTTACGACCCAATTTTTTTTCTTTTGTAATTAAACCCCCCTCGGCTCAAATTTTTCCCCTTCGAATTTTTTTTTTCTTTCTTAAAATTTTTTATCTTTAATGTCTCCTCCATGATTACCCAATTCGCTTCCGCAACGAATTCCTAAAACCTAGGGTTCCGATTGTTGCTTTATCCCTTTGATTATACCAACTTCACTATCCCTTGAAAAAAAAAAAAAAAAAAAATGAGTGTCGTTCACTATAAAAACATTGATTGAGTGTCGTTCACTATAAAAACGATAATCGAGTGTCGTCCACTATAAAAACGATAATCGAGTGTCGTTCACTATAAAAACGATGATTGAGTGTCGTCCACTATAAAAACGATGATTGAGTGTCGTTCACTATAAAAACGATAATCGAGTGTCGTCCACTATAAAAACGATAATCGAGTGTCGTCCACTATAAAAACGATGATTGAGTGTCGTTCACTATAAAAACGATAATCGAGTGTCGTCCACTATAAAAACGATAATCGAGTGTCGTCCACTATAAAAACGATGATTGAGTGTCGTTCACTATAAAAACGATGATCGAGTGTCGTTCACTCTAAAAAGGGAGATTGAAGAAAAAGAAGATATGTGCGAGCACTAATTGTGCACAGAATTGAAGAAAGAAGACCTGATGTGGATGACTCTTCAGATATTGGAACAAATTTTTGTTGTTGTTGAACACAAAAAAAAAAAAAAAAAAAAAAAGAAAAAGACGAACCCGAGGTTGCTTGAACTGCAACACGAAAAAGGAAGAACTTGACGCAGATGTCGCATGTCGAAGTGAAAGATTTTTTTTTAAAACGTTTTAATTTTTATTTGGCAAGTTGGGTATCTACGTTGTAGATCCTCCAACTTGAGGGGGGGAGTTGGAGAATATGGTGGAGCGACACGGATCGGACCGAGTGAAACGGATCTAGACCGATGGAGCGGACCGAGTTTGCAAGAAAATACTTGTTTCCTAATGTTAGCTTTATATTTTAGGAAGACTCCTTAATTAAGTAGGAAAGTAGAATATATAGCTAAAATAGAATCCTAGTCAAAGAAGGATTATTATGTATATATAGGATTGTATCTCCTATTAGAATTAGGACTCTAAAATTAGTATAAATAGGTGTTTAGGACAATTGTAAAAGAGGAGAGTGAAATAATATAGAAATTATAATCCTACTCCTCTCCACATTTTAACATGTTCTCTTTCTAATTTTTCAGTTTTTTTTTTTATTTATTGCAAAATGCTATATAATAAAACATGTATTTTTTATATAAAATTGTATTTAAAGACCAAAAAATTTACTACAAGAAATATGGACTTTAGAGGCAATAAAATATATCACTTAATTGAAATTAAGTGGCATTTTTTAGGCCAGTGACATTAACCTAATGTCCCACTAAAGCAATTAATGGCATTTAATGATGATATATACTGGCAATTTATAATGCCACTACGACTATTTATTGCCATTAAATCCTAATTCTCTAATCTCGCTATTTTTAAAAGCCAGTAAATTTACATATTATGACATTTTTATCACAATGCCTGCCAACTCTAGTGATTCCAGTAAATGTCATTTTTCTTGTATTATTTTAGTTATTCATATTCTTTTTTTAGAAAATAGACATTTATATTATGATGACGAAGAGAGTATCATACTAATATACAAAAAATCAGAAAATGTTTTTTTTTTTTTATGCACCAGATTGATGTTAGTTTGAACACAACTCGATCTTTGTCATAGCAGCTCCATATCCAACTTTTGCAAGAAATGCTTTAGAAGCTTCACCAATCTTATACTACGACTACATCATCATTGGTGGCGGAACCTCGGGCTGCGCTTTAGCTGCCACTCTCTCAGAACGTGCCACCGTACTCCTCCTAGAAAGAGGCGGTTTACCCTACGGAAACCCTACCATAACCACCAACACCGGCTTCTTGGCCACTTTGGCCAATGTCTCCCCCTCCTCCCCCTCCCAAATGTTTGTATCTACAGATGGTGTCCTCAGCCATCGAGCTCGTGTCCTTGGTGGTGGGACTGCACTGAACGCGGGGTTTTACACCCATGCGGACCCTGACTTTTTCAATGGACAAAGTTGGGATATGAAACTGGTGGAGGAATCATACGAGTGGGTCGAGAAGAAGTTGGTGTTTAAGCCGCAATTGTTGCAGTGGCAATCCGTGGTAAGAAATGGGTTGCTGGAGGCCGGAGTTACACCGGACAATGGATTTACTTATGAACATATCAATGGAACTAAAGTTGGTGGGATCATTTTCGATGAAAACGGGTATAGACACACTGCTGCTGATTTATTAGAGTATGCTAATCCAAACAATATTAGCTTGCTTCTATATGCAACAGTCCATCAAATATTATTCATGACGACTACAGGTATGACACCCAAACTAGCTATTCCCGCCAATTAACAAATACTCCCTCCGTCCCATACCTACGTGCCTAGTTTTACTTTGGCATGACATTTGACCATACAACTACGAGAAATTGATATATTATAATTAAATTTTAAAACTTTTAATTGTTAGTGTTGTTAGTAATAAATCAATAACAACTTTTAAAATTTCATCAAAATGTTCTAATTTCTCGTATTTGTTTGGTCAAATGTCATGTCAAAGTCAAACTAGGCACGTAGGTATGGGACGGAGGAAGTAAATGTTACTCCCTCGGCGAATCTTTTCTCAAATAATACATTTTTAAAATTTTATTTACCAAAGTGACTTACTGTTCAAATTTTTTTCCAAAATGTCCCACTTTTTGAAACTCGCTACACGGTTTTTTCCAAAATGTCCCACTTTTTGAAACTTGCTACACCGTGTAGCGAGTTTATAATTTTTCCAGTTAAAATCGCTACGCGGTGTAACAATTTTAAATTTGCAAAATTTTATTTTAATATTTATGCTTAAAAAAAAAACTAAATTTGAAATCGCTACAGGGTGTATGTAGCGATTTCAAATTAACACAAAAGGTCACCAAACCAAAGTAAAGTTTGTACGTACGTACTTCCTCCCACTTTAAATTACAAAATAATAATATAAAAATTATGTATTAATAAAGAAAACTAAATATAAATATTATTTTTTCAATCTCAAATAAATATTTTAAAAAATGTACATCTATAAAAAAAAATCATTTCAAAAATAAATACTAGTATTACTTTCGACTCAAAATGAATAACCAAAAAATAATACTACATTTTTTGTCCAAATAAATAAATGAGCATTACTTCATTCGTCTCAATGAATATTTTAAAAAATAATACTCTTCATTTGCCTCAAAAATTAATATCATATTTTGAGACGAAGACACTAACATTACAAACATTAATTTTAGAGGCGAATGAAGTAGTATTAATTTTTAAAATATTCATTGGGATGAAGGAAGTAATGCTCATTTTTTTGGGATAAAAAATGTAATATTATTTTTAGGTTATTCATTTTGAGTCGAAAGTAATATTTATTTTTGAAATGAAAAATATTTTTTTATAGAAGTACATTTTTAAAATATTTATTTGAGATAGAAAAAATAATATTTCTATTTAGTTTTCTTTATTAATACATAATTTTTATTTTATTATTTTGTAATTTAAAGTGGAAGGAACTACGTGCGTACAAACTTTATTTTACTTTGGTTTGGTTTGTTGGACTTTGTTTGGTTGACCTTTTGTATTAATTTGATTTCAAATTTAGTTTTTTTTTCTTTTTCTTTTTAAGCATAAATATTAAAATAAAATTTAGCTAATTTAAAATTGCTACACCGTGTAGCAATTTTAACTGGAAAAATTATAAACTCGCTACATGGTGTAGCGAGTTTCAAAAAGTGGGACATTTTGGAAAAAAGTTTGAACAGTAAGTCACTTTGGTAAATAAAATTTTAAAAATGTATTATTTGAGAAAAAATTCCTCCCTCGGCTGTTCATAGATAACTGTCAAAATTTCTAAGAAATTTTTGTTACAAAATGAATGTCTTTAAAAAAAAAAAAAAAAAAAACCTTTGTTACTAAACGTATTTTTACCAAAAAAAAAAAAACCCCTGTTATTTAATTAATAATCGTAAAATTTAGAAAGTGGATAACAAGAATATTTATACATCTTTGCAAATAAAATGTATAAAAAGCACACTTTTTCATAGTATATATATATATTCTTAAAAATAAAATTTGGACATTCATTATTTAGGGACGAAATTTTAATTTTTTATTTTTTTATTTTTGTCAAATAAACTGTTTATTCATCTTCAAGAAGACGACGGTGGATGCAGGGAAAGTAAGAGCAAAAGCAAATGGAGTGATACTCAAAGACAAGAATGGGAACAAACACATTGCATACTTGAACCAAGATTCAAGTTTAAAGAATGAGATCATATTATCGGCCGGAGCCCTAGGAAGCCCACAACTGTTGATGTTAAGTGGTATTGGGCCTTCTGAGCATCTAAAAGCCCATGGAATTGATGTTGTATTGGACCAGCCCATGGTTGGAAAACGCATGTCTGACAACCCATTGAATATAATTATAATACCTTCAACTCAACCCGTTGAATACGCTCTTGCTCAAGTTGTGGGAATTACTCAGTTTGGAAGCTACATTGAAGCAGCAAGTACACCACTTGACTTGCAGACGGCCATTACAAACCTCATATTCTTTTTGACCCAGGTATCTTATCTCTATCAACCCGCAAAAATAAGTAGCCAGAATTAATGAATTTAGGGCATACACAGTCTTGAAAAATGAACGGGTTGACCCGTTTCAACTCGTTAACCTGCCACAATTCAACCCAATTCGCACAATTGTCAGGCCTACATTAAATCACTTGGCTATTTTGTCTCGTATTGATGCGTATTACAAAGGCTCAATTCGTTTTTATTTCATATATAGATTGATCAGAATATATTTTTTACTTGCATCTTGCAGAATGGCTACACAGTGCCTCCTCTTCCTAGTCTTAATTTTGGAATTAATCTAACTATGGCATCCTTCATCAATGTCGGAATCGTTGGCGAAAAAATTAAAGGTCCATTCTCCTCTGGCAATCTTCAACTCAAAACAACAAACCCCGAAGATAATCCTACAGTCACTTTCAACTACTTCCAAGATCCCCGAGATCTAGAGAGATGTGTTGAAGGTATAAACATCTTAAAAAAGATCATTGATTCACAGGCATTATCAAGCTTTCGACCTCCATTTGTGACATCACGAGTTCTAATGAATTTGATGCTAACTCTTCCGATAAATTTGAGACCTAGACACTTGGAATCGTTATATTCAACGGAACAGTATTGTAAAGATACAGTGATGACTTTGTGGCATTATCATGGAGGTGCTCAAGTTGGTCATGTCGTTGATCATGACTATAAAGTTTATGGTGCGGATGCACTTCGTGTTATTGATGGCTCAACGCTTCTTAACACTCCGGGAACTAATCCTCAGGCTACTATCATGATGCTTGGAAGGTTGATCTCATTACTTATTTTTTTTATTTCATATTCTTAAATTTTTTTTTAATATTCTTATATATATTGAATGCAGGTATATGGGACGAAAGATTTTGGATGAGAGGTTTTAACATTGGAGTAATATTGTACGTACTAAACTTACAAATAGATCTTATAAAGAGTTGATTGGATGTAAACCACATTATTAATTAATTAAATATTTAATAAAATTTGTTATCAATATCTTATAAATAAAAAAATGTATGAACACAACACAGCTTTCCTCTTTTGTTACTGAGAATAGTTTTGAAATTGGGCATATGACTATGAGAACAACTTTAGGCTGGCCAAAGGAGTGGCCTGCTATTGGTAAAGTCAAACCTTATTTCGGTGAGCGTTAGAGTTCGTTCGATCACTGTTCTCGTATTCTTGCGTGGGATATCGTCTCGTCAAGCCTATCACCATACTTAATCTCCCATGTAAATAAGAATTAAATAGTTGTAAATTAAAAAAAAAATCATACGCATACTTTTTCGCTTGTCTAGAAACATAGGTTCCTGGATTTTGGCTAAAAGTTAAGAAAGGGAGGGCAATGGATTTTGTCCGAACATAGGGGAGGGGACTGCGATTTTTCATGAGTAATAATTAGCAAGATGTCGAAATGGGGTTTTCAGCATATAAGACCAAATGAGCCGATAATCTTAGAGCTTCTTCCTAATTTCTACGCCCACATAAATTAAAAGATTAAAAGAAAGAAAAGGATCCTACCGAAGGATAGTTCTCGGTTCCTGTCCCTTATCTCCAAAATTGGTCATACTTAAGGATCGTCCATCTTGCGAGGGCATGTAAAGGATCCTACTGAACTCGAAACAGTGGCCGCACGGGCGTGCTAGTTCCAACGCACGGCCGTGCAGCCAATGTTTCGAGTTCAGTAGGATCCTTTACACGCCCCCGCAAGATGGACGGTTCTTAAGTGAGGCCAATCTTGGAGATAAGGACAGGAACCGAGCACGGGAAAGTGGTTTTGTAAGAGCATCAGACCCAGATATGTGTCAGAATAGTCAAAGCCGGGGCGTTGGTGAAATCCCTTTGCAACTAGTCGGGCTTTATATGTGTGAATGGAGTTGTCGGGGTTGTACTTTATCCGGAAAACCCATTTGCATCCAACTATGTTAGGCGCCTCATGGGAGGGAGCCAATGACCAAGTGTTATTACGTATGAGTGCATTATATTCATCAAGCATAGAGGCGTGCCAGTGAGGGGAGGACAGGGCCTGTTTGGTGGAGGTGGGAAGGGAATTGGGAGAGGGTAGGGTGGCTAGTTAAGCATATTTGGGATTCAGCTTTCGAATGTTATTAGTGAGGAGGGTTGTGATGGTGCGATTAGGGTGAAGAATGGTAGGGGAATTGCAGTAGAGGTTGGAGGGTTGATAACAGGGGTGGGAGTAAGTCGAGGGGTGGTAGTAGGGGGAGGGATTAGGATGTGGGCAGTAATAGGAGGAGATGAGGCTGCTGTAGGTTCAGATTGGGGGAGAGGGGTAGGAGTGGTGTTGGCAGGTTGATTAGGAGAGGATGCAGAGCAAGGTGGTAGGATAGGAATGGATATGGTGCACCATTCGGTAGGGGAGATATGGGGGTATGTAGGAGGTGCGGGTATGAGAGAAGGATAGGAGAATTCTGTTTCGACAAATTTAACATGTCGAGAAGTGTATAGGCGATTTGTGATTGGATCAAGGCAATGGTATCCACTTTGAGACGGTGAGTAACCAACAAAGATGCATGGGGTGAACTGAGGGGCAAGTTTTTGAGGAGCATAAGGCCTAAGCCAAGGGTAGCAAAGACATCCAAAAGTGCCAAGTTTGGTGTAATTAGGTGGTGTTTGAAATAGCCGAAAATAGGGAGAGACATTATGAAGAGAGGAAGTGGGCATCCAGTTGATAAGATATGTTGCAGTTGTCAAGGCGTGCAGCCAGAGGGTTAGATGGAGTTTTGCATGAGAGAGGAGTGTGAGGCCAGTTTCAATAAGGTGACGGTGACAGCGTTCGGCAAAACTGTTGTGTTCAGGGGTATGAGGGGTGAGGTAAGATGAGAGATCCCTGTTTGGAGTAAGGATGGTGTGAGTTTGAGATATTCACCCCCATTGTCGAAGAATAATTGAATAATTAGTCGTGAGAAGTATTCTCAACGAGAGATTTGAAACGGGTAAAGGTTGTGAAAGTGTCGGATTTGTGTTTTAAGGGATATAGCCAAGTGTATTTCGTGAAATGGTCAACAAGGATGACATAATATTTATAGTTGTCATAAGAGGGGATGGGTGAGGTCCAAACGTCGGAGAAAACAAGTTCAAGAGGAGCATGAGATTGAAGAGTAGAGACAGAGAATGGAAGTTTATGACTTTTATTAATGTTGCATGGATTACAAAACGAGAGAGAACTACTAGGAATAGATAATGAAAACTGTTTATTTAAAAGGGAAACAATAGGGGGAGAGGAATGTCCTAGTCTATGATGCCAAAGATTGAAGAGATGTGGTGGTGCCGAGGTGAGCTTGTGGCGGGGTAGGGTACTAGATGTAGACTCCACGATCAATGGTTCCGTGAAGAAGAATGCGGTTTGTCAAGATTTCCTTAACAAGAAAGGAAGAATGTGAGAATTTAATAAACGCATTATTGTCTTTGCAAAACTGAGACACAGAAAGAATGTTGCAAGAAATTAAAGGAACATGTAGGACATTATTGAAAGCGAGAAAAGAATGAAGAGTAGGAAAAGAGAAGGAACCTATATTGGAAATGGGAAGGGCGGATCCGTCTCCGATAATGACATCATTACTGCCATCATAAGGGTGGTGAAGAGCAAGGTTGGAGAGGTCGTTAGTGAGGTGGTATGTGGCTCCACTATCAACTAGCCAGGGGGCCGGTGGTGATGGAAGAGAGGTGGTGACGGTGTGGGCTTGTGGAGAAGGCTGGGATTGGGGAGAGCGGGGTGAGCGGTTTGAGGTGGGTGCGGAAGGAAAAACAACACTAGGGTAGTCACGTTTGAACTGACGACACTGAGAGATTACATGACCAACACAGCGACAATATTGACACTTGCCCTTAAATGGGGCAGAAGAAGGGTTACGGGAGTAGGAGGGGGTGGGAAGAATGAGATTATTTGGGAAAGGACGGGATGGGTTGGAGTTGGCGTGGGTGTGTGCTACATGGATCGAAACTGGGAAGGAGGGGAGTTCATGTTGTTTGAGGGTGAGTTCATGTTGTATGAATTTTTCGTGAAGGGCTTCAAAGGAAATGGGTTTATCCCTAGCACGGATAGATTCAATAATAGGTTTGTAGGAATCAATATCAAGTCCCTTGAGGACTTTAGAAATGATGTCCTCCGAATCCATGGGTTTTCCTATGATGGCTAATTTGTTGGTACAAGCTTTTATGGATTGCATGCAATCGACAATAAAGAGAGTGGATTTGGTTATGGATTCAAGGTTGTCTTTGACTTGGAGTATATGGCCACGAGACGGGTTGGCATAGGTGGTACGGAGGATGTTCCAAGCCTCACGTGAGGTGGTTGCCTGGTAGAAAAGAGGGGCCACGGCAGTGTCAAGGGTGCCTAGTATGGCTCCGAGAATGAAGCGGTCTTGCCTATTCTAGGCGATAGAGGCTAGATTGGTGGTTGTTTTACCTTCAGTAGTGATGGTGGCCAAGGGTGGTGGGTGAGATCCATCTACAAATTAAGGAGATCCAAGCCAAAAAGAAGGGAGGTGATTTGGGAGGACCATGTGAGATAGGTGAGAGGGGTAAGGGTTTTGCAGTTTGAGAGGTTAACTAAGATGATAGGATTGTTTGGTTCAGCGAAATTAGGAGGGTAGTGGAAGAATATTGGGTTGCCATGCGGAAGAAGGGTTACGGCTGGATAGAGAGAAGGCAGCGGTAAGGCGGCGGCCGAGGGAAAAGCAGAGGGATTTAGGGTTTTGAAAAGGTTTGATCACTATGATCTGATACCATATAAAGATTAGCAAATGATGATTTTTATTATTCACTTTGAATGAGTATTTATACACAAACTATGTAACAACTAACCTAGGGATATACATGATCTTGTTTACAAAAGAGAGGATAATTAACATATCTATAAACAAGCAAAACTGAATTGCCACAGAAGAAGGATTCTTCGGCTGGAGCCGTAAATCCTCAGAATGTCTTGCACGGCCGTGCGTTGGGAGTGGCACGGTCGTGCAACTTGATGCAGAAGCTACACGGACAAACGACTAGCCGGGATGGTATACGACTAATACCCTCCGGCGTGATTATGAGATGTCGAGTTATATGAGGATATAAACTGTATGTAAATGACATAATCTCAAAATAGTCAAGAATAAATTAACTTTTTACGTTGGATATAGTATGGTATATATAGGAGCTTCATATGAAGAACTATATACTCAATTTTTTCTCTTTTTGTGTATCATATAGGTGCAGGTAAATCTTAGTGGGTACGTTGAATAAAGTCTACGCATCAAAATATTGTAAGTTTTATATGTTATATAGCGTGAATGTTATTGCTCATTGTGATCACCTCCATGAAATTTTAGTAACTTATTATCTATTTTTTAATATTGCAGCTTATCATTATTATTCTGTACAGTCATTTGGCTAGAGCTACTACGTAATTACTTATGGAAAGAAAATTTATATAGTTGGACATTGAAATAGTGGAGATTTGAGATAGTGAAGATATGTTTTTGTCGCTTCAACTAGTGAAGATTTGAGATAGTGAAGATATGTTTTTGGATGTTCAAATGAGATATTAGAGACATGTATTTTTTTGCCTTCGTTATTTGGGGATGTACCGACAATTTTAATGATAATTAATTATATTTTGATAACGTGTAGTATTTTGATTCTATATAATATTTTCACATATATATTGTTTTTCTTGGAGCAGCAATTAGATTAAAATCATATTTTGCAACACAATATTTCGTAGTAAAAAAGATGGCTACGCTATGAAAATGTTTCATAGTAAGACAGTAACATTCGGCGACGAAAATATTTTGTAGTAGAAGAATGTATTTATAGCTATGGAAATGTTTCATAGCAAGACAGTAACATTCGGCGACGAAAATATTTTGTAGTAGAAGAATGTATTTATAGCTATGAAAATGTTTCATAGCAAGACATTAACATTCGGCGACGAAAATATTTTGTAGTAGAAGAATGTATTTATAGCTATGAAAATGTTTCATAGCAAGACAGTAACATTCGGCGACGAAAATATTTTGTAGTACAAGACCGGATAATTTGGGACGAATTAATTCGTCGCTAAAAGAATTCATTTGGCTACGAAAAATACCCTTTAGCGACGATTTTATATTTTGTCGCCGAAACTGTTTGGCGACGAAATTTATTTTTTGTGGCTAAAAAATATACCTACGACTACGAACATTATTTCGTCGCTAATACCCTTTAGCGACATTGCATAGGCGACGAAATTGCGACGAAAACAGGTTCGTCGCCAATACTCTTTAGCTACAAAATCTTAACATTTTGCTACAAAATTTTTCGTAGCAAAATCCCAATTTTTTTGTAGTGGTAGATAACGCACGTTTCTATAGGTCGAGGTTGCTTGATTATTCGTGGTCGACCTGACTTCGTGCCTTATTTAGGCAGAGATTCTACTAGTAGATGATCGTATGTCAGACAAAGCTAGGTCGGGAATAAGAATGATCGGACAATGAGATAGGTCGACGAATCAATGTTGTTAGGTCACTGGAGCCGTAGTAATTGTATTAGCTCATTCAATAACTGTATCTGTATGATGTTTGAAATGTTGAGATCTGTACACTGGATCTTTCCCTTCACTTTTATTCCGTTGTTCATGGTCTTTTGCGATCTGGCACACACCATTGAGCTGTGAAAACTTCCCTACTCCCTTTCTTTAATGAACACTCTTTTTTAATTATTATTTTTTCCTAAAATAAATATATATATTTTGAAAATTTACAAAATTCTCCAGCACTAAAATCATTATAAAAATGCATATAAAACTTATAATATCAAAATATTACTCCCTCCGTCCCAAAATGTTTGTCCCATTTTGACTTTTTTGTTGAACTTTGACCACAAATTTATGAGAGATTAATCATGTTCATGAAATTCTAAAAGTTGTTGTTGATAATATTATTAATGGTGAATCAATAGGAATTTTTAGAATTTCATAAACATAATTAAATTGTCATATATTTGTGATCAAAATTTAATAAAAAAGTCAAATGGGACAAACATTTTAAAACGGAGGGAGTATATGTTAAGATCATTAAAGGTGTTTATATACTTGTGTCACCCAATTAAATAGCTGAAAAGCTAAAAATATATTTAAGAAATATAAAAAGTACACCTCTGTTACGTCCAAAAATTTAAACTTTTGAAAAATAGTTGTCTCATTCATTCGAAAGTTTAAAATCCCCAAATGAAAATTTTTATTACTTCCTCCGTCCCACTCGAAAGTTAAAATTTTTCAAAAGGTTGTGCCATTTAAAAGTTCAAAATTCCATAATAATAAAAAGTTTTCATTGCTTATTTATTTGTGAGTTTCACATGTCACACTCACAACAATTGTCCACTAAATATTCTCTATCCAACTTTCTCTTTTCTACCCACCTATCTACATTAACAACACATTACCTTGTTAATTTTTTTCTTAATTCTTGAACCACTATATTTTTATGAACTTTTGAGCAGGACGGGAGGAATACTTTTTTATTTGTGGATCTCAAATATCATACTCACAGCAATTATCCACTAACGATTCTATATCCTACTTTTTTCTTTGCTACCCAACTATCTACTCTGTCAACAAATCACATTTTTCTTAATATTTGAACCACTTTATTTTTTGAGCTTTCGAACATGTAGAAGAAAGTAGACACGAAGGAATGAAAATAATAATTTATAGTCGCAGTGAGTTTATCTGTCATTTCTTCTAACAGAAAAAAAAAAACAAAAAGTAGTAGTAAATGTAGATTAAAAAAAAGTAGTAAATGTAGATTGATTGAGGTAGATAAATGGGCTGTCCAACGACCTGATATAAATGACACACACACGATCAAAATACAATTAAAACACAAATTGTCTTTTTACATATGCAATAAATTCTACCTTCTCAACTACAAATTACTCAATTTTAGTGCTAATGAATATCAATATATTAATTGTGATCCACCACCACGATAAACTACACTAAAATTTATTTACTTTTAGAAATACAACACTTATTTTTTATTTTTATTTTTTTTTTGAGACGGAATAATAAAAAAAATGAAAAAACAAGGTAAATATAAAAAAGGCAAGTTGCCGAAATGGGATTGTCAGCATAGATGAGGAGGTAATAGGTTCCCTCCCACGTCCACGAGCCCAAAAAAAAATAAAAAAAATGATAATATAGAAAATAGTTAGTCACACAATGAAACTGACAAATTAGCATTTATAAGTCGGTGTGTGTCACTGAAATAAGAAGACTCTGTCTTCATTCTTTAGCAGGCGGAGTCTTGCAGATACAAACATATACTACATTGGTTGGTGTTATCAACACTCCCACCTAAATCTCTCTTTTTCTTCTAATTAATTTCTCACTTCTTTACCCTTTTCTTCACCTTCTTCACAAATTTTAGGGTTAGTTTCGATATTATGGAATATTCGAGGTGGCAACAATGGAGATTTGTATATGGTGTTCTTGTTTTTTCACTCATCTTCCATCATCATTCTTGTTATTCTGAAAAAGGTACTCAATCCTGCATTGTTTTTTTTTTTATTATTATTATTATTGTTACAATTAACAAAAAATTTCATGCAGCTCCATATCCTACTTTTGCCAAAGATGCTATCCAAGCTCCGGCGACCCTACACTACGATTACATCATCATTGGCGGTGGAACCTCCGGCTGTGCATTAGCCGCCACCCTGTCAGAAAATGCCAACGTGCTCCTCCTCGAAAGAGGCGGTTTACCCTACGGAAACCCTACCATCACTAACAACACTGGCTTTCTCGCCACCCTGGCAAACCTCTCTCCCTCATCCCCATCCCAGACCTTCGTCTCAACCGACGGCATCGTCAACCACCGTGCCCGCGTCCTGGGCGGTGGGTCCGCCTTGAACGCGGGGTTTTACAGCCGGGCAAGCCAGGACTTTATTAATAAAGAAGGTTGGGACAAGAAAATGGTGGAGTCGTCTTACGAGTGGGTGGAAAAGAAGGTGGCGTTCAAGCCGCCGGTGTTGAAGTGGCAGTCGGCAGTGAAGGATGGGTTGCTGGAAGCGGGGATCGGGCCGGACAATGGGTTTACGTATGAGCATATTTATGGGACTAAAGTTGGTGGGAGTATATTCGATGAAACCGGGTATAGACACACTGCTGCTGATTTATTAGAGTATGCTAATCCAAACAAGATTAGTTTGTACTTGTATGCAACTGTCCACCAAGTACTCTTTACTACTGCAGGTATAAAACTAAAACTCACACTAGCTATATATTATAATTACTACTACAACAAAGATAGTATGTTTTTCTCATAATATGCTGATTAAGAAAATAATGTTTAGACATGAATTTAAACGAAGAATGTTACGGTTGCAATTATATAATGTATCCCAGAATGATTTGTTTGGCTAGGTTGGGTCTGACTCTAGGGAACATGATTTTAAACTGACTGGGATATTGTTGCTAGTTGCTACTGTACTGTACGGCAACATGCTACTACCAGTATGGTGCAACAACATGACATTAAATGCAAGGCCAATATAGCTAACTTGAGAAGGCAAATAAGCGGCGTGACAAATGTGATTTTTCTGTCCATTTCAAAATAAGTGTTAGCGTTGTTAAATAAGAAAATAGTTTTGGTGTAAATTTATCATTAACAAGTAAAGGATCAAATAGATTGAGAAGTTAATTGTACTGACATATATTATGAGACAGGGATATAAACTTGGGGTTGAAAATCAACTTGTATATGATGGATGCAGGGCAACTAAAACCAAGTGCAAATGGAGTGGTATTCAGTGACAGCAAAGGGAACAAACACATAGCATACTTGAACCAAGAGTCCAATATCAAGAATGAAATCATATTATCATCCGGAACACTGGGAAGCCCACAACTCCTGATGTTGAGTGGTATTGGGCCTTCTCAGCATCTAAAGGCCCATGGAATTAAGGTTTTATTGGATCAGCCCATGGTTGGACAGGGCATGTCGGATAACCCAATGAATTTGATCCTAGTACCATCTCCTCAGCCCGTTGAAATCTCTCTCATTCAAGTTGTGGGCATTCCCCAGTTTGGCAGCTACATTGAAGCAGCAAGTGCCCCACTTGACTTGCAGTCTGCTCGTAGAGCCATTAGAGACCTTGGATATTACCTAACTCAGGTATGTTTAGAGGGGCCAAGGAAATGATGCAGCGCTCTACCAAGGCTGATGATTAGGCCATGCCCATGCTAGTGGATCAACAACGGCTGAGATCATTTTGACTTGAAGTGGGTCTCACATGGGACCCAGTAATCCTGTTGATCCACCTACACGGGCTTGGTCAGATCATCATTCTTGATTGTGTTTTCGGCACTATAACATATCCCAATCCTATTTTGGGTTGGGTCTGCCACAAATGCTATAATTTTTTCTAGAGATAATGTATAGATGTTAGTTTTATGAATGATTCATTATGCCTACATTTGAAATTTTCTTATCTACATCTTGCAGAATGGGTACACAGTGCCTCCTTTACCACAATCCCAAATTGATATTCCTGGGGTTGATCTAAATCTAGGCTCCTTCATCAATGGTGGAATCATCCTTGAAAAAGTCATAGGTCCACTCTCCTCCGGTCATCTAGAACTCCACACAACAGACCCCAAAGATAACCCGATAGTCACTTTCAATTACTTCCAAGATCCTCGAGACCTAGAGAGATGTGTTCAAGGCATTAACACTATCAAGAAGGTCATAGATTCAAAGGCATTCTCTAATTTCAAGCCTCCACTTGTGACATCTCGTGAGCTAATGAACTTGATGCTATCTCTTCCCACAAACTTGAGACCTAGACATGTGGAATCAATTTTCTCAATGGAACAGTATTGTAAAGATACTGTGATGACTATATGGCATTACCATGGCGGGGCTCAAGTTGGTCATGTAATCGACCGTGATTACAAAGTGTTTGGTGTTGATGCACTACGTGTTATTGATAGCTCGACGCTTCTTAACTCTCCGGGAACCAATCCTCAGGCTACTATGATGATGCTTGGGAGGTAAACACCCTCTGTTCTATGTTACATCCTTGCTAAATAATTTTTAGTATTTTAAAGAAGTTTATTCTATTTTTCTCTTTACACTTCTTGCTTAAATCTTAATGCAGGTACATGGGACTAAAGATTTTGGGAGAGCGGAAATGACAGTAATGGAAGGAAGGTTAGACTACAGAAACTATTATCAATTTTTTTTCTTAGTTTTTTCCTTTTAGCTGATGTAAGGAGATTTCCTACAATGCCACCCTGATCCTAACACTGTTGAGGCCCGTAACAATGGAAAGCGTTTCTCACTTAGGAGAGTCAGGGTGGTGCCACTGAGCTACACCATGCTCAGTGAAGTAGGAGATGTTTTGATTAAGCAGTATTACTTTTATTCAGTTCTGTTTTGTTCTTTTCTATATCTTCGTTGTAATTAAATTGGTATTTCGCTTCTTTTTTTTGGGTAAGAAAATTAATTATATTTCTTATTAGTGAGCAATAGAGGTAAAATACATATAACTAGAAAGCAAAGAATAAGAGGATGGATATACCAATTCAAGAGCCATCCATGTTACTATCAATGAGCTTAAAGCATAGACAGCATCTCCTTTCAACTGCTTTTCTGCCCTTCTGACCTGCAAATGAATGGACCAGCATGGGAAAGAAGGAATCTAATAGGAAAGTGGAAAAAGGTTTTCAAGGCATGTAACCACAGAAGAACAAGATGTCAGGCATGGACCGAATGCTTAAGATCAATTTACAGTATCATTGAGCCAATCCAGAATCGAAAGGAAAAGGAAAAACGAAAAGAAGAAGCCATTTATCTAAAGGAATAATTCCAATAGGTAGCATATGCCACTTCTTCAATGGTTTATTCCATCTATTCAACCAATAAAGAACTTTTTTATAAGCAGGGTAAAAATGTTCAAATATGCAGCAAACCGGAAACAGTTTTAGGCGAGCTTTATGCTTATTGTAAAAAAGCTAAACCAGTCATATGGCTATTCTTTATTGGCATGTCTTTGTTAAGTTGGTTTTGTGCATTAGCATAACTAGTCAGTAACCCGTCGAGATTCGACGGGAGCATAATAATGCTAAGAAAAAATAAATACTACCTCCGTCCCTAAATAATCTTCAAATTTGACATTTTTCATTAATAAACCCCCCATGATCTACATTGCTATATAAAGTCCAACGATGATGTTAACATCAAGATGAGGATGAGCTTGACAATGAACGTTGTTTTCTTATAACACAACTTATTCCAATACACACTGCCCACTATCTTTTCATGTAACCCAAGAACTCCATGTAAAACACCATACATACATGAAGCATTCACTTAAACAATGTAAATATGATATATGTGCATATCATTCCATTCTATTCACCCCCCACAGGCCACATCCCCACACAAACAAACAGCAGCGGGTACTGAAGAGGAAGATAACACGGGTTGAACTCGTGTATTTGTTTTAAGTCACCACACCTATTCTCAACCATGATGTCTCTCACATCAGCTGCATCTTCAATATCACCCTCGATAAGAGCTGCCACTTCTGAAGTAGTTGGCAAATTATACAATTTATTAAAATGAGTATTTATTAATTAAAGGATTTAAATTAATTAATAAAAGAAATATTAAAATTTCGGGTTATTACAACACCCTTCATCTTTTTAATCGTACATAGTTAAAAACAGGTATCCACATTGAAAACAGACTACAAGGAATAAATATGTACATAAGAAACAGAAACACCTCAAAGTATGACATCAAAACATACCTCAAAATAAGACCCAAAGGGAACATCATGTGCACTGTTGAGCAGTCTCAAAGACCTTAAAAGATGAGGATAGAATGTCGGTAGTGTTGTGACCATATAATTATCAAATACATAGAATGAATTCAATTTATACACCTACATGTCAACCTAAATATGAAAGAAATAAACTGACCAGAAGTTTTTTTTGGCTAGCTACAGATCACATTGTCTTCTGTACATGAACCAGCTACACTGACAAAGCTGTAGTTTTGTGTGCATAAACCCGGCTACAAATACAAAATGCGGTGATTTTGCTACAAATATGAATTCAAGGTAGAGAATTCCTCTCAATTCCTTTTGAGTCTCGACATTCTATTGTAGGCATCCTGGTTCCCAAAAGCCGGTAACCCCACATCTCAATCTCTTGAAAACTCCTACGTTGTCGCAACAAACTTGTAGGACAAAGTTCCTTTCGGACCTACACAAGGATAAATGACTCGGTACTTGTAATGCATTTGGGTGAAAGCAGCGTTCACAATGATTTCATTTTTCCTCGACAACCACTTTTGAGTCCCCCGAAATCCAAGGGCATTATCGGGTTTTTTTACTGCCTTGCCCGCAACCTTTTTGGTCATTTACGTTGAACATGAAGGGATTTCAACTCGAGATTACATCTTTACAAAACTTTACACTCGGTTAGCAAGATGCTCTTGGACGGCGTCGAGATGCACAAAATTGAAACCCGCGTGACGGTATTTCTCCACTTAATACTTGAATGAATCCAGGAATAGACCAAGTGAAAGACCGGCCTTCCGGTAATTAACTATGATTATCGATTTCTCATCTTATTGAGTAAAGGAACAGATCCAGGTGTACATGAGAGCCCCGATCCCCTCCATTCTTGCCACGGCTAAGGCGGCGAAAGAATATCCCAATCTCAGGTTTGCCCAATAACGGTAGCAAAAGCGATTGAACGGTAAAAACCCACCAAGAAAAATAGTAGCTTTATAGGGAGATCTTTTCGCGGCTCTTTTAGTCTTGCATTTATCTTCATTTGAAAGGCTTGGAGGACCACGATAAGTCGGGTCCCATTCACAGGGATTATTTGGAGATGAAGGATTTATTTCACGCCATCTACACTGCTCTTAATAGACCATGCCATTCTCCTATCTGATAGGAGCCAAAAATTTCAGGTTATGCGTGAAATTTCGGTTTAGGAGCATAACCAAGACACTTGAGCCCCTCAAATTCACCACTTTTTTATTGTCATTTACAAAATGTGCATGTAATATAAAATTTCTCATATTTCTGCGAGCAGGTGGAGTCGAGATCAAGATATGACTCACTTGGAAGTATTGATCGAGATAAGGTTGTGCAATATTGAAGAAACACAAATGCACAAACAGCCTTCTTCCCCAAATGAGAACGCGGTTTTGTGAAGGCAAGATGGGAGACAAAGCTGTTGAAAATCTTGATGCAGGAATGTTTCGGAGTAGGAAGCTTAGTACTTGTTGGATAGCAACATGATTTTTATCTGCCTTTCCGAAGCATGCAGGAACACAAGACAAGATTTACAATAATGTAAGGACCATCACGGTGGGCGAAATGAAACCAAACATTAGATGATGATCACATGTGAAAATTCTTCAAATCGAGATGATCTTATCGGTACACCAATATAGCAAAGTGACACAAAGATGCTTATATCACAATTGAGGAACAAAGTGGAAATTTATAGGCAGGTGAAGGCATACATTTTAAAAGTGGCTCTTTTAAGTGGAACATACCAAATCGGAATCGCCGACGCTACACAAAAATGTAAGGAGTAAGATCCGTAAATGTATGGATGCAACCTTACGAACCAAGAAAATAGCATGGATGCAAATGACCTTCGGCATCACGCGAGTGGATGCAACCTTACGAGAACGAGGGAATCCAACCAAATGAAAACCTAAAATGATATTAATCGAAGAGTGGCATTGTCAAACAAAAAAACACTTTTCGAAACCAATCGGCCCAGCTAACGGTGAAGTGTTTCTATAGGAAATAAGCGAAAGGATATGAAGGGCTTGTTGACGATCTTAATTTACTTGACAGAATGGCGAAAAGATTCTGCGGCTAGCCACTACGATTGGCGAGAAAGACTCATTTGTTTTGCAGTCTCATCATAACTAAAGCTTTCACGTTAGGTGCATGATTGACACTCAAGGTGGAGCTTTGACATTAATTATGAAATGTACTCAATGTTTTTACAACACCACCAAGTAATCAAAGAGTGATTGTTCCAGTAAGGACACATAATATACACCCACTCAAAGAGTATAAGTTTAGATATGGACATAAAATACACTATCCAAAAGTATTGACACATGCACTCAATTACTGACCATCAGGACTTCCCAAAGGCGGAACACCATGCCCGGCACCATGCGTAGGACAATTGTAATCGCGGGATTAATAAATGCATGTTGGCTCCTTCGAATCAGTATGTGAAGACATAATGGTCCTCGACTCGGTATTGAATAGTGCCACTTAGAGCCCATAAAAATCGTTTTTAGTGACCATAAAGAAATGGAACGGAGACTACACACCTCATCTATATCTCCCAACGGAATAATCACCTGAAAGTGAACAAAAATGGTAAACAGAAGCAAAGCTTGCGGAAGGGTATTTTAGCACAACAAAGCGAATACTGTATAAGCCGTCTCAAAAGATCACATCTTACTTGCCACTCTGTCATTGCCGTATCTGGAGGACACATGGGAGGCGTTACAAAGGGCTCTAAATGTTATTTCTCGTACTTGACCATCATATCCATCGGCGGCATGCCATTGACCCACTGGAAATAGAAAGTGACTATTTAACGTTATCAATAGAAATTTCAAATATGACCAAAACATTGAAGCATGAAAGACAAAAATTAATTAATGATGCGAGAATGAAGCTATGAAAATCTTGATACTTGCATTAAGATTAGTATCCTTCGGACAGGCCGATACTCGTGTGTAAAATTTGAACCGTCACTCAACGGTATGTCAAAAAATTGCTCGGCGGTGCATGGACGGTAACACCCCTCCCTTGCGGCAATTAGCAACTGTAAATTGAAATTAGCTCAGGGCGAAGGTCAATTATAAGCTGGTTTCTTTTCACAGCAATGTGGAGGTGTTCTTCCTTTAATATGAGAACAATTGCCTTGTTCTGTGGCCTCTGCACCTCTCATTTACTGTCACTACAATGATGATCAACACAAACGGAGAAGGAACTTCATCTTCGAGAAAGTTAATTGTATTATTCAAAGGCGAGCAAGCATCTAGCGGCTCAGCCACATATAACCTCCCAGACTTTCCCGACCCTTTAACAGGCGGAGCTGAAAAACAATCAACCGGAAAAAAACACACACAAGAGACATCAAGATGTATTTCCTCACTTGCTCAAAAATAAAACTCATTTCTAACCAAATCAACAACAACCACACATAAAACTCATTTTTTATCCCTGAATGAAGCATTCCCTGTTTTACATTGCTTTCATCATAACAATCCAATTCAACAGAATATGAAATACCAAATCCACTGAAGATATTATGGTCATGACCCAGATTTTGCCTTGAGATTGGATAGAAGACTCCAGGATATCCAAAAAGATGCATCGCTGGAAAATCATTAAAACAACATGTAGTTAGATCCATGTAATAGAAGACTCAGCTAATGAGGGACAAAAACACATCATTGATCACAAAGGAGAGTTGCCCTGTGACCTCAGCTTAACCAATCCTCCTCGATTAGGAGGAAAAGCGCGTTCCCCTTTAAACAATTGGTAATTTCATTTTAATGAAACCAAATATACAGTTTTTATTTTTATTTTTTTATTAATTGATTAAGTGCTCTCTTTGCCCTACTTACTTTTCAAGAATAGATAACTTTTGAGGTGCTTGTCGTATGTTGCTTTGGGTTTAAGCTTTGTCGACTCTAAGATGAATTCTGGCACCGCGCTAATGCGGAAAATCAGCTACCACTTAGTCAATTACATGGCTGGCAGTGTCGAATCACGACAGGGAAGGTTATTATGTTCAGGAACATGCTGTGGTAATGTTGGCTTTAGCCCAAAAATCCCGGAGTTTATGCAAGCATATTTGTTTTAATTAGTTCTTTAAGCTTTATTTGTCTTGAAGCTCTTTTGATTCAAATTTTACATTTTAATTTGATTAAACGTGCTTTTAAGAAAGTTTGTAGCCCTTATGGTAGTATGCTTTATGAAAAAATCAAAAGCGGCTATGCTCCTAATCTTGATCAATGAACAGGGAAGAGTTGGTCAATCTTTATTTTTTGAACATAAACTATGAACTCTAATCACTCGCTATCAGTACTCAACCACTGGTTCTCTAATCTAATATTCTATTAAGAGAGCTAAGCGTGTATAAACTACATTTAAATTAAGTACAAAACTCTTTAATCAATATTCTGACTCTGTACTCAAAGGAAAGCAAGTCAAGAATAAATAAGAAGGTAAAATGGGTATAATCAAGTGCCTCCAAAATTATATACTCCCTCCGTCCCTAAAAGATTGTCACTGTGTATGCGTTTGCAATTATTAAGGAAGAAGCTTTGTCAGACCTTAGTAGATTTGCACTAACATTCATGCCTAAGTTTAGAAATGGGACATACTTTTTGGGACAAGTCAAAATGGCAAATGGGACAATCTTTCAGGGACAGAGGGAGTATTTGGAAAAACAAGATCTACTCATGCCATACTTCATCTGTATAGTATCATCAGAAAATTTTGGGGAAACTAGTTTCCCCCAAATATTATAAAAAGTCTTGTTTTTAACTTAAAAAAACCGGTACATGAATTTTAAACCAAACTAACCCGGCTTTTTAAACCGGTCATTGAACCGATTTTTAAAATAAAACAGGACTTTTTATAATATTTTGGAGAAACTAGTTTCTCCCAAAACCAACTCTAGTATCATATGGTGGGGATTCTTAAGGATATTTATGCTGATATGCTACTACAAGTGTTCATTTGCTTCAAAAGCTAAAAATGGACATTTATTTATGTACATAAAAGAATAAAACAATTAAGTTAACTCGCACTATCCTAAAAAGCAGGTTCTACTCAGGCGAGTCAACAAATAATTTCCGAACAATTCTGCAAGTATATATGGGAGGAAACTGAAGCAATACTGTGTATGACTTCAATTTTTCGCGTAGTAAATACGCAACACATATAGTAATGCATTCAATAAACGCACGAGTGTTGTTTCTTCATCTTTCTAAGTGGTGGGGTATTTCTGTTTTCACGTCACAATTGAAGTTGTTAATACGAAGTAGAAAATCAAGTAAAATTTAGAAAGCCATTAGAAAATACCGCAAGCTGATATAAACTATACATCCATTTGGTAAATTACAATAATACTAAATCCTTCTCATAAAAGATTACACAAGCTTTAAGTGTTTGTATCTTTGATCACTTAAATACTTTGGATGTGTATGCCTGGCGTTAACCTCTATAACCAAACTAGCTGGACTCATGCTCGAAAAATGGATATATTCAATTTAAGACAGAGGAAGGATAATATGGGCGAGTGAGCATGTAAAGGTGTAAAAATAGATCTTTCTCCCCCACCCCCTTCTTTTCTCTTACAATATGTTGTTAGAATCAATTTTATCAAAAGGAAGAAAAGTTCAAACATTGTAACATGAACTGTTCAAACACAATCATTGTGTGTCCCATTAAAAATCACTTTCAAACAGAACTTTATATTTTCCTTAACCAATAAAAATTGCTATTAAAGACACGAAAGCTACTCCATCCGTATTGGAAAGTTTGTCCTACTTTGACTTTTATGGTCAACTCAATGAAACTTAAACCACAAGCCTATGAAATCTCATGCTCAACTCAATGAAACTTAGATTTAGTGAGAGAAAATAACAAGAAGTTGTTGATGTCAGGAAGGTTTTATTACAGATTTTTTTTCTCTTCCCATTTTTTTCTCTTTAGCTGATGTGGGAGATGTAATACAATGCCACCCCGATGCCACCACTGTTGAGGCCCGTAACCATGGAAACTGCCTCCCCTTGGAGAGTCAGGGTGGTGCACTGAGCTACACCATGCTCAGTGAAGTAGGAGATGTTTTTATTAAGTTGTACTCCCTCTGTCCCAAAAATGTTTGTCCCATTTGACTTTTTTGTTGAACTTTGACCACAAATTTATGAGAGATTAATCATGTTCATGAAATTCTAAAAGTTGTTGTTGATAATATTATTAATGGTGAATCAATAGGAATTTTTAGAATTTCATGAACATAATTAAATTGTCATATATTTGTGGTCAAAGTTCAACTAAAAAGTCAAATGGGACAAACATTTTGGGACGGAGGGAGTAGTACTTTTATTCATTTCTGTTTTGTTCATTTCTATCTCTTCGTTATAATTATATTGGTATTTCCCATTTTTTGGTGGTAAGAAAATTCATTATATTTCTTTGTAGTGGGTAATAGAAGTAAAATACATATAATTAAAAACCAAAGAATAAGAGGAGGGATATAACAATTCAAGAGGCATCCATGTTACTATCAATGCCCTCAAAGCATAAACAGCATCTCCTTTCAACTGCTTTTTTGCCCTTCTCACCTGCAAATGAATGGACCATTGTGGGAAAGAAGGAATCTAATAGGAAAGTGGAAAAAGGTTTTAAAGGCATGTAACCACAGAAGAACAAGATGTTGGCATGGACCGAACGCTTAAGATTAATTTACAGTATCATTGAGCCAAATCCAGAGTCGAAAGGAAAAGGAAAAACTAAAAGAAGAAGCCATTTATCTAAAGGAATAATTCCACTAGGTAGCATATGCCATTTCTTCGATGGTTTATTCCATCTATTCAACCAACAAAGAACTTCTTTATAAGCTGGGTAAAGATGTAGCAAACCAAAAACAGTTTCAGGGGAGCTTATGCTTATTGGAAAAAAGCTAAACCAGTCATAGGGCTACTCTTTATTGGCATGTGTTCATTAAGTTGGTGTTGGGCATTAGCATAATGCTGACTACTGTAACTAAATATACATGCCAAAGGAGAGTTGACCTGTGACTCCTTCAGCTTAACCAATCCCCCTCGATTAGAAGTGTGATATCCCCCATCCCACATTGGAAATATGTGGGAATTTGATGAGATATATAGAAGAGTCGTACACTATTACTAAGAATCAAATCATCCATTGGATTTTTGGAGGCATGTGATGGGTTGTGGTTAACTCAAATAAGGAGGTGCTTAGTGGGCCAGTGTATGGTGCCCTACGTAGCGGGTCGGGTTTCGGGCTTGGGTCGTTACAAGAAGGAAAAGCGTGTTACCCTTTACACATTTGGTAATTTCATTTTACTGAAACCAAATATACTATTTTAAATTTTTAATCATTTGATTAAGTGTTCTCTTTTCCATACTTACTTTACAAGAAAATATTAACTTTTGCACAGCTTGTCGTATGTTGCTTTGGGTTTAAGCTTTTGTCGGCTTTAAGATGAAATCCTTACACCGCAAATTAGCATTTCCTGATGCGGAAAATCAGCTAGCACTTAGTCAAGTACATGGCTGGCAGTGTCGAATCATGATAAGAAAGGTTAATATATTCTGCCTGGAGTTTATGTAAGAAGATTTGTTATATACTGTTCTTTAATTTTTATTGTCTTGAAGCTCTTTTGATTCAACTTTTATGTTCAAATTGGAGTAAACATGCTTTTAAGAAAGTTTGTAGCACTTATAGTAGTTTGTGAAAAAGTCAAAAGCGGTTATGCTCCTAATCTTAATCAATGAGTAGGGAAGAATTGGTCAATCTTTATTTGTGGAACATAAACTATATACTCTAATCACTCATTATCAGTACTCAACTACTGGTTCTTTAATCTAATACTCTATTAGGAGTGCTAAGCGCGTACAAAAGCCTACATTTAAAAAAGGACAAAGCTCTTTGATCGATTTTTTGACTCTTGTATTCAAAGGAAAGCAAGTCAAGAATAAATTAGCAGGCATACTGGGTATTACTCAAGTGGCCAAAATTATATATTTCGAACAACAAGATCTACTTATGACATACTTCATCTGTATAGTATCATATGGTGGGAATTATTAAGGATATTTATGTTGATATGCTACTAATTAAAAAAGTTGAACGTATTTTATTTGATTCAATAGCTAAAAATGGACATTCATTTATGCACAATCGTGTATAACATTAAAGTTAACTCACTCTATCCTATAAAGCAGGTTCTTCTCAGTGGTTAATCATCAATGAGAGTCAATAAATGCATTAGTCTTATTTCTTCATCTTTCTAAGTGGTGGGGTTTAAGAAAAATTCTACAAGTATAAATGGGAGGAAACTGAAAGCATACGCTAATGACTTCAATTTTTCACATAGTAAATGCGTAACATATAGTAATCCCCTCAATAAATGCATGAGTCCTATTTCTTCATCTTTTTAAGTGGTGGGCATCTTTTTAAGTGGTGGGGTCTTTCTGTTTTCGCATCACTTTTGAAGTGTTTGATACGGACTAAAAAAAACAAAGTCCAATATAGAACGCCATCAGAAAGTGTTATAAGCTGGCATAAACTATACATCCATTTGGTAAATGACCATAATACTAAATCCTTCTCACAAGCTTTAATCACTAATTAGTTCATCAATTGCCTTGTGTTTGTATCTTTAATCACTTAAATACTTCTGATAACCAAACTAGACTCATTCTCAAGAAGCTTCTTTTGGCCAGCATAAAAAGCCTCTTTTTTTTTTTTTTTTTTTTTGGCTAAAACACCAAAGGCATGCTTCTTTCGGCCAACATTGACGATGCCGGCTACCAAATACGCCTGTTTTATCTCCTATCTCCATCTGTAGTAGTCTAATTTTTCCTACCATATTTCCTTAAGAGTTTACAAATAAGGGTACCATTCAAGTGCTGCTCCTTGGGACCTTGACCTCACCATACTCTCTCTGAATCAAACGGCTAGAATGGAGCAACCTAGCATATCCTCAAACATCAGGATCGCTCAATCATATGGTCGTACTCCCTTCCACTCAAAAATGAGTTTATATTTTTAAGATTTCAAGAAATAATAAATAAGTTGACTTTGAAACATTTTTAGTTACACGTATCAAATATCCTCGTTGTTCACAACATATCATTGCAAGTGCACATTAAACACTCACTTTGGACAAAAAGTTAGGCAAAATGGATATTCATTTTAAGACCGAGGAGGAAGGAATACATTGGCAGGTGAGCATTGAAGGTGTTCTATAAATATTTGTCCCCTCTTCTTTTCTCTCACACTATATAGTTAGTATAATGAAGGCAAGGTCAAATTTATCAAAAGGGAAGAAAAGGTCAAGCATTGTAACCTGACCTGTTCAAACACAATCATTGTGTGTCCCGTTAAAACTCCCTTTCATACACAGCTTTATACTTTCCTTATCCAATAAGAATTGTTATTAAAGATATGAAAGATATATGAAAGAGAGCAGTGTGAAACAATTCAGAGAGAGAAAATAACAAGAAGTTGTTGAGAGTAGATACCATGCAATCACCTTGCTTGAAAGAAGTCACACAAGTATGCCTTCAAGGTTGCCGTCCAAGTTCTTTCCAGGGAACTCCCGAAAATCAAAACACCACTCCCAAGCCCATCAGCACAACCTCAGTTTGTAGGCGAAATTTTATAGCCACAACTGCTTCCTCTTTCTTCCCAAATACCCAATTCACTGATCACGAATCTCTGCCTTCTTTGGAAGAATCATTCACAAAGTTCACCAAAGCATATCCTCAATATTCCGAGACTTCCCAAATTGACCGAATCCGAGCCAAGGAATACTTTCATCTTTCTCTTTCCAACCATATATGTCTTGATTATATCGGCATAGGTCTCTTCTCTCACTTGCAGCTTCAAACACATAATTCTTCTACACAGCCTCAACATTCGGGATTTCCATTATTTAGCACATCTTACAAGTCGGTGAATCTTAAATCCCAGCTCCTTCATGGTGGGAAAGGATCAGAACTGGAAGCTGGAATCAGGAAAAGGATAATGAAATTTCTCAATATCTCAGATAATGATTATAGTATGGTATTTACTGCAAACAAGTCATCAGCTTTTAAACTTGTGGCAGAGTCCTACCCTTTCCAATCTAGTAAAAAGCTTCTAACAGTTTACGATTACAAGAGTGAGGCGGTGGACACCATGGTTACTACTTCAGTGAAGAGAGGGGCCCGAGTCATGTTGGCCGAGTTTAAGTGGCCAAGACTAAGAATTCACTCGACAAAGTTGAGGAAGATGGTCAAGAGAAAGAGTAAGAAGAACAAAATTAGGGGATTGTTTGTGTTCCCTCTTCAGTCAAGAATGACGGGAGCAGGCCATTCTTATCAATGGATGAGTATGGCACAGGAGAATGGGTGGCATGTCTTGCTTGATGCTTGTGCATTAGGGCCAAAGGACATGGACAGCTTTGGTCTTTCTCTAATTCAGCCTGATTTCCTTGTTTGTTCCTTTTACAAGGTGTTTGGGGAAAACCCGACTGGGTTTGGATGTCTACTTGTTAAAAGATCGATTATATCAGTCTTGGAAGACTCCAGATGTGCAGGAATTGTAAGCCTTGTTCCAATAACAACTACATTTCAATTGGACGAGGATTCTACGCGTATAGACAGAGACTTTAAAAAGGGAGAGACCTCAAAGATATCCATGGCTGATGCTAAAACCAAAGGGAGAACAGAAACAGCCGACATAACAATTGAGGAGGAAACCAATGAGCTCAAAGGGGAAAGGCAGTTAGAGATTGAATGCAGGGGACTGAAGCATGTAGATTCACTGGGATTGATGCTGATCAGCACCAGAACAAGGTGCTTGATAAATTGGCTAATAAATGCGCTAATGAAGCTCGAGCATCCCAATACAGAGAGCATGACGCCCCTTGTCAGGATATATGGCCCCAAAGTAAGATTTGATCGGGGACCAGCATTGGCATTTAACGTGTATGATTGGAAAGGGGAGAAGGTCGAGCCTGTTCTCATACAGAAACTGGCTGATCGAAACAATATATCCCTTAGCAATGGGTTCTTACATCAAATCTGGTTTGCAGACGAGTATGTAGAAGAGAAAGAGATAGTCATGGAGAAAAGAAAAGGTGAAGAAAAAGAATTGATGGGAAGCAAGAAGAAAAAAGGTGAACAAGGGATAACTGTGGTCACAGCTGCACTTAGTTTCCTGGCTAATTTTGAAGACGTTTACAAACTTTGGGCTTTTACTGCTCATTTCTTGGATGCAGACTTCATAGAGAAGGAAAGATGGAGATATACAGCACTGAATCAGAAGACAGTTGAAGTTTAAGCATGGGATTAATTTTTGTGTTTTAAAAGTGATTTGAAGGTGCACTTGTGCAAAAGCTTGGATTTACTATGAACAAAACATTTTATCAAAAGAGAGCATATGTGTTGAGTTTGTAAAGTAATCAATCACTGTGGCAACTTAAGTTCAGTGCTGTGATCTTCTTTTCTTTTACTTACAACTGATAATTTAATGTATTTTGGGTAAACAACAAAATGACTCACTTTAGAGGCGGAGCCAGGATTTTCTTTTAAGGGGGCAAAATTATTTTCATGAAGGGGGGCAATGCCCCCCAATCCCCCATCCCTAGGTTGTAGCTCCGCTAGTGACTCGCTGTATTTTAAGGAAGCTCCACTATTGCACAAAGTCGTTTATTTATTCATTTTACCAACCTCTTGTTCCTCATTAACCCCAACCCCTAACCCCATCCAAAATCATTATCTTTGGCATTTAAATTTAATAAAAAAGTAAATATTTTTAGAATTCCCCGAAAAATAACGTCCATTTTGGAACAGTGAGAGGATCTTTTAAAAACATTATTATGAAAGTGAACAGAGAAATTGAAATTTTACTATCAAGGAAAATCCCACAATCAGGATAATGATGCAAGGCTGAGTGCATTACAGAAGCAACATAAACTATCAGTCAGCAATGCTATCAGAGGGGAGACTTAAATTACCATATAACTCTTCAAATATCATCCCAAATAACGTTGGATTCTACAAAATCAATGTGATTCGATGTTTGGCATTGGCAGGAACTAAGTTCTTGTCAGAAATTCGTCAGTGCTAGACGAGTGAGCTCTTCATCTAACCTCGGATAAGATGCTCTTCATCTAACCTCGGATATGATGATACGGCCGCAGTGACTGAAACTGCAGCTCTCACAGGCATTTCATCAAACACTCTGCCAGCATCATTACAGTCAACAGCGAGAATGAACGAAACAAAAAGCTGAACGTACCATTTTCTCCAAATGCTCTGCGTTGCATTTTCCATGGCGAACAGAGAAGTTATACTTAGACGTGACCACGGTTAATTAACCGCGGTTAACCGGTTAATAACCGGCGGTTAACGAAGGTTAAAATCATTAACCGGACTTAACCGTTAACCGTTAAGTCACGGTTACGGTTAACCGGTTAACGGTTAATCCGGTTAACCCGGTTAATAAACGGTTAATTATTTATTTTTATTTTTTTCAAGAATGTCAGATTTTTATCTAAAGTTAAAAAAAAATAACTTTTTAATAGTTTTTTGAATAAAAAGTTAAGTTTTTAACACTTTTTTTGAAAAAACAGTTAAATATTTAATAGTTTCTGTTAAATATGTAACTGTATATGAACTGTTTTTTTTTTTTTTGGATAAATAAAACTATTTTAAATAGTTGTTAAGACTAATATTTTTTGCAAAAAGTTATAGAAAAATAGGTATGAATTTTTAAAGAAATGAAAACTTAACGGATTTAAAAGAAACGGAAGTATATAAAGAGAAAACTCAACTTTTTTGAATAACCGACGGTTAATTAACGGTTAAGTTAACCGGTTAATTAACCGGCGGTTAACCGCGATTGCTTAGGAGTAAAAATTTCTTAACCTTTGTTAACCTCGGTTACACGGTTATCGGTTAGGCGGTTAAGGCGGTTAGACGGTTAACGGTTTAGGCGGTTAAAATCCGGTTATTAACCTTACGGTTAGCCGGTTAACGCTTAACCTTGGACACGTCTAGTTATACTCAGTAGTCAGTCCTATAAAATAAAATAAAATTGTCTCTGTCGTTCGCCCATGTCTCTGTTGGGTAATGGTTAGAATCCAAGGCTCCTTTTCGTTTGTTCGGTGGAAAATGTTTTACTTTCAAATATTTTTTGTAAAATCTTTTTTTCAATTTTCTAAGTAAAATGACTTGCGAATTTTTTTTAAATAAAACATTTTTCGTAAAATGATAACACTCTCAAACACACACACACACACACCTAATTTTTCATACACCTCCACGTTACCCACTCCACATCAACCGTTCCCTACCCCATCCCCTTATAAAAAAATTATTTTTTACAATTCTCTCACCCCTATCACCCCCACCCCCACCTCCCCCCTGCTACAATCATGATACCTTTCAATTGCAAGACTCCACTCGCCCACTTTATTAGTAAAGGGCCTTTTGGGGATTACCCAAAAACAAATCTGTGCGATATAGAAAGCGGACAATATCATACTAATTTGGAGAGTGCCGTGGTGATCGTGATCCCAACAAATGATATCAGAGTCATGGTTCAGATGGGTCCGATCAGGTGGACTGGTGTATGCACTGCGAATGGAGTCTTGCAATCGAAAGGTATCATGATTGTAGTAATCAGGCGAAGCGACCCTCGGATCATAGCGGCGGTTGTTACAAGCTTTCGTTGGATATGGGCCAGAGAAGACATTGGGGGCCAGAGCGGTGTGGTTGTAACGACCCTAAACCTAGGCACTAATTTTAATATCACATTGTGTGTTTTATTATTATTGTTATTATTATGTGTCTATTTTTATATAATTAATTTCATATGTTAGGATGAATGATAGGAAAATAAATTAATGTTCAAAAAAGAAAAGTAATAATAGAAACATGAGTAAAATGTGGAAGGAGGATCCTAATATGTAGAATAAATATTGAGTAGGAGGATTTTAAATTAAATGCTTTGGAAATATTAAAGGAAAATGATAAATTGGAGTGAAAGCCTAGGATGATAGTTAGAGTGGGGGGGACACCTCCCTAAATCACTCCCATTCCCCTCATTGTCAACAACACCCATACTCCCACACCTTTTCCCCATACTCCCTCCATATCCCCTCCCTCATTCTTCTTCCTCTTCCTTTTCTCTTCATTCTCCATGGGAAAGGCTTGAGGAAGCTTCCACTTCACAAATTCTTACCAAGATCATTTCTTGCTCAAATTCAAATCCAAGTGTCCTTTTGTGAGTAGTTCATCCAAGGGAATTGATCAAGCCTAGGAAATCATCATTTTCTCTTGTTTTGCCTAAGGTGAGTTGTTATGACCTTTCTTTCTTTGAATGATCATGAATATAAATGTTGTTGTGTTGTTCTCTTGAATGTGATGAGTGAGAACTTTGTTGGTTTTATAGAAATATTTTGGTTTATGGATATTGAATTGATTTAGGGTTAAGACATGGTTTCATGGAGTTAAATGGGTAGATTGAAGTTACCAAAGTTGGAAATGCCCTTTAGGTTCATAACTTAGAATGCATTTGGTTGGATCCTTGGGATTTTGAGGCTTTGTTGTTGATGGCTGCTGTTTTGCCATTTCTGGGCCGAGGGCACGAGTCGTGACCTCAAGCACGAGTCGTGCCATGTGAGGGTCACGAGTCGTGCCTTGGATAAAGGGAAGTCGTGACCAGTAAGGGGACGCCAGGTTCAGAGGGGGGTCATTTGGGCACGAGTCGTGCCCTGGGGCACGAGTCGTGCCCTGGCCTGGTTTTTCACCTCAACTTTAGAGCTATTCAAACCTAATCAAACTCGAACCAAAATGAAATCTCTTTAACCTAGATTAAAGTAGAATACTTTGGCTTCGCAATAACGTTCTAAGTGATCAAAATGGAATAGTGGAAGTACTATAAATGTTACTTGGAAAACGTTAGATAACCTAGTTTGGTAACTAGACAATTATGATCTCAACTTGGTAGATTTAACTTAGACCTATAAAGAGGCTATGTATTATTGTATAATGACCGTGTAGGATGGATTGATGCTACTTCCTTGCTTACATTGAGTTCATATACATTGTTTTTATTATGCATAGTGTGTTGATTAAATGTTGCACTATGATATTGGTTGAACATGAGTATATTTTACCATGTTGATATATTGTTATCCCTTTTTGTGGATTTTATTCAAGTATCTATTATGTGCTTGATAATGTGTGAGTCAGCTGACGTTGGGGGTATAACATAATACGGTCAATTATGGAAGTGTGACCTAATGTGATCGGATTATGTTATATGCGACCGTCCCCTCACTGTGGCCGCGAGGTTGGGGTTATAAGCGTCTGTATTGAGCCAAAAGCCTTACAGAGTTGCTCTTTGTCTTATTTGGTTCCACTGAAAAGCGGGTCTTATAAGACGTGAGTATTGCTTAAACGGCTCATTTGTAAGATTGGAGTATGATTATACCCAATGTTGTACGACTACTGTTCAGACGAGAAAAGGTAAACCAAGGTAATGGAATGTGTTTATAGCTTTCCCAAGGTGTGATGTGCGACTTGCTATCTGTTGCATTTATTTGGCATATTGCTGCATTCATAATAGCTTGCTGAGATTTATTCTCACCCCTCTCCCTTTAATGTTTTAGATCCCGAGACAGGAGGACCGGCCAAGTAAGGACGGAAAGGAGTGTGGCTGTGAGCTTTTGGGTATTGTCTGGGTATGTTAGGTTGGCGTAGAAAATATTTTGTTATAATTCCTTTTGGGAGTTTGTAATTATAAACTTTACATTTCTACGTTAAAACCAATGTCTTTTGTAACTAAGCAGGTGAACGTTTTCAAAGTTAGTCAACTCCTCCTCCAATGTGGAGTGGAGTAGAGTTCTTTTGAAATGGTTATGTTATTAATGTTTATAATTGAAAGTCAAAGCAAAGTTTTAAAAGTTTAGTGTTTTTGGGATAGTTTGAGGACGCTCCAACTCGGGACACGTGAAGGTTCCGGTCGGGAGTCCTCACGGTTAATATCGAGCTCGGTTAGAATTCTCGGATAGAGTCTAGGCGAGTGAGTGTGTGATAAGCGACGTCGAGTGTTTAATGCAGGAGTTTGTTGTTATGGCGGGAAATGATGGTGATCAGAATTTGGGTTTGGGTGGTGTTGGTAATCCGAATGCCGAGATGATGGATATGTTCCGAGGGTTTCTTCAGCATATGGCAACTCAGAATCAGAATTTGAATCAGAATCAAGGCAGACAAGGGCAACATGGTTTGGAGAAGTTCGTGAAGATGTCTCCTCCTAGCTTCAACGGAGATCCGGATCCGGTGAAGGCTGAGAGGTGGCTTGAGGCTATGAATAAGATTTTCGCGGCTATGGAGAGTTCGGATGCGGAGAAGGTGAGATGTGCCGTTTTCAAGTTGGAAGGACCCGGCGAGCGGTGGCGAGGTAGTGAAGGATGGTTGGGACCGGGATTTGACACCGCGAGACATGGGAGAACTTCACACGCAAGTTCAGGGATCACTTTGTGCCGATGGTTACTAGAGACAAGAAGGAAGGCGAGTTTACGAAAGCTGGAAGCGAGGACCCGTGACGATAGCGCAGCGTGTCGGCAAAGTTCACGAAATTGGCCCGATATTGTCCTCATTTGGTGGCGGATGAGGAGAGGCGAGTCTACCGGTTTGTGAAGGGTTTAAGGGTTGAGTTCCAAAGCGGATTGTGACGCATAACCGCCAACTTCCAAGCGGCGGTGAATATGGCGTATCGGATTGAGAATGACATAGAGGAGCATCGTGGTAAGAATGAAGGCGGAAACAGAAATAGATTCCAAGGTCAAGGTTCGGGACAGAATAGAGTTCAGCCGAGGACATTCACCCCGGGAGCGAATCGAGGAGGAAATGTGGCGACTCCGGCAAATCGTACGACTCCCGGTCAGTTTGGGGCAACATGTGGGTTTTGCAAGAGGCTAGGGCATTCGGAGGACAAGTGTTGGAGCAAACAAGGAAAGTGTTTGGAGTGTGGGTCGGCAGGCCATTTTAGGAGGAATTGCCCTAAGTTACAGAATAAGCAAGCTTCGGGTACCGGTTATGGAGGACAAGGTAGTGGTGTGAAGAGAGATGTTGATGGGAAACCTAAGGATAGAGTCCAAGGTCGTGTGTTTGCTTTGGGTCGAGGAGAGGTCGATCCTAATGCCGTCATTAGAGGTATAGTTCCTGTCTCAGGAGTTAAGGCCCGCATTCTTATAGATCCCGGGTCTTCCCATTCATTTGTGGCATTGCATTTTGCATTCTCATTACATACCTTGCCTGAATCTATGCCTTATGTGTTAGAGGTCTCTACTCCTATGGGAGAGAGCCTCACATCTTCTTTGATATATCTACAGGTTTGTGATGTGACTATATGTGGGCATGTATTGCCGGTGGATTTGGTCGAGTTACCAATCCGTGATTTTGATGTGATCCTTGGGATGGATTGGTTGAGTCGGTGTCATGCTTTGGTAGGCGTCGTAGAAAACGAGTCTCATTTGCTATGCACAGCGTGCCTACTTTTATATTTGATGCGGATAGATCTATGTTCGGGTTACATGTTATTTCTGCCTTAAAAGCTAGAAAGATGCTATCTAAGGGGTGTGCGGGTTACTTAGCTTATGTGGTAGATTCCAATAAGAAGTCTTCCGAGTTAGCTCATGTTCCGGTTGTGAATGAGTTTAGCGATGTGTTTTCTAGTGAGTACTCTATGCCTCCGGATCGTGAGGTAGAGTTTTGTATTGACTTAGTGCCCGGCACCGCTCCTATCTCTAAAGCACCCTATAGAATGGCTCCGGCCGAGTTAAAAGAGTTGAAGGTCCAATTGCAAGAATTGCTTGACCGAGGTTTTATACGTCCTAGTGTGTCTCCGTGGGGAGCACCGGTTTTGTTTGTTAGGAAGAAGGATGGTACCTTACGATTGTGTATAGATTATCGTTTGTTGAACCAAGCCACTATAAAGAATAAGTATCCTCTTCCGCACATAGATGATTTGTTTGACCAACTCCAAGGTTCCGTTATCTACTCAAAGCTTGATTTGAGAAGCGGATACCATCAGTTGAAGATTAGGCCGGATGATATTGCTAAGACAGCTTTCCGAACTAGATATGGTCACTATGAGTTTGTTGTGATGCCTTTTGGGTTGACTAATGCTCCAGCCGTGTTTATGGATATGATGAACCGTGTCTTGAGCCTTATCTTGATAGTTTTGTGGTGGTCTTTATTGATGATATCCTTGTGTATTCTAAGTCCCGGGAAGAGCATGAGAATCATTTGAGGATTGTCTTGTCAGTTCTTCGTGAGAAGCAGTTGTACGCCAAGTTCAGCAAGTGTGAGTTTTGGCTTGAGCAGGTTTCTTTCTTGGGGCATGTGGTGTCGAGTTCGGGGATTTCCGTGGATCCTTCAAAGATTGAAGCCGTGGTTAATTGGAAGCAACCTTCGACTGTAACTGAGGTTCGTAGTTTCCTTGGTTTGGCGGGGTATTATCGGAGGTTCATTGAGGGGTTTTCTCGGATTGCTACTCCGTTGACGAGGTTGACTCGGAAGGATGTTTCGTTTGTATGGGATTCCAAGTGTGAAGAAAGTTTCAATGAATTGAAGAAGAGGTTGACGACGGCTCCTGTTCTTACCCTTCCGGATGGTTGCGAGAATTTTGTTATTTATAGTGATGCCTCGAAGGCGGGTTTGGGATGTGTGTTGATGCAAAATGGGAAAGTGATTGCGTATGCCTCTAGGAAGTTATCTCCGGCGGAACAGAATTACCCTACTCATGATATGGAATTGGCGGCGATTGTATTTGCGTTGCATAAGTGGAAGCACTACCTTTATGGGGCGAAGTTTGAGATTTTCACCGATCATAAGAATTTGAAGTACCTATTTACCCAAAAGGAGTTGAACAACCGACAAAGGAGATGGCTTGAGTTTTTGAAGGATTTTGATTGTGTAATTTCTTATCATCCTGGGAAGGCCAATGTGGTGGCGGATGCGATTAGCCGAAAGGCGTATTTGACAGCTTTGAGTTCTCGGGAATTGAAGAGTGAAGTAATCATTGCGAATGTTCGAGCCGTTCCGACATTGTATGGAGATTTGAAAGAAGCTCAACAAGGAGATCCGGAATTGAAGAAAATTTTAGATCAAGTGCAAGATGGGAAAGCCGGGGAATTTGCTTTGAATAGAGATGGGATTTTAACTTTCCAAGGGAGAATTTGCGTTCCTTCATCGCCGGAAATCAAGAAGCGTGTTTTAGAGGATGGCCATAAGTCCAAGTTTGCGGTTCATCCGGGGAGTACCAAAATGTATCAAGACTTGAAGCGTGGGTATTGGTGGAATGGTATGAAGAGGGAAATAGCGGATTATGTTTCTAAGTGTTTGACTTGTCAACAGATTAAGGCAGAACATCAGAGACCGGTGGGACTACTTCAACCATTGGATATTCCGGAATGGAAATGGGAAGGGATCTCGATGGATTTTGTTTCAGGTTTACCTCTTACCGCGAAGAAGATGGATGCTATATGGGTTATTGTGGATAGGTTGATGAAGTCGGCTCATTTTCTTCCGGTATCAACCAAGTTTTCGTTAGAGAAGTTAGCTCAGTTGTATATGAAGGAGATTGTGAGACTTCATGGGGTTCCGGTTAGTATTGTGTCCGACAGAGATCCGAGGTTTACATCTAGATTTTGGAGAGCATTGCATGAAGCCTTGGGTTCTAAATTGTGTTTCAGTACGGCGTTTCATCCTCAAACCGATGGTCAGTCCGAGAGAACTATTCAGATACTTGAGGATATGTTACGGGCTTGTGTGATGGATTTCCAATTATCTTGGGAGGATCATCTACCGTTAGTTGAGTTTGCTTACAACAATAGTTATCAGTCTAGTATTGAGATGGCTCCGTATGAAGCGTTATATGGTAGGAAGTGTCGATCTCCGATGTGTTGGGACGAGGTTGGTGAAGCGAGACTTTGGGGGCCGGATTTGGTTCGAGACTCTACGGAGAAGATCAAGGTGATTCGGGATAGATTGAAGACGGCTCAGAGTAGACAGAAAAGCTACGCCGACAGTAGAAGACGGGATTTATCTTTTCAAGTTGGTGACTTTGTGTTCTTGAAGGTCTCTCCGAGGACGGGAATCAAAAGGTTTGGTAATAAGGGTAAATTGGCTCCGAGGTTCGTTGGTCCGTTTGAGATCTTAGAGAAGGTTGGGGATTTGGCTTACCGGTTGGCATTGCCTCCGTCTCTTTCTTTACTCCATGATGTTTTCCATGTCTCGATGTTGAGGAAGTATTGTCATGATCCTTCCCACATCTTGAGTTCTCCCCCCGATGATGTCCAAGCGGACATGTCTTATGTTGAGGAACCCTTAAGAATCCTAGAGTTCCAAGTTAAGGAGTTGAGGTCTAAGAGTATCCCTATAGTGAAGGTCCTTTGGAAGAATCACACCGTTGAGGAAGCGACGTGGGAGCTAGAGTCGGAGATGAGAGCGAAATACCCGTGGTTGTTTGAAAATCCAAGTAAGTTTTCTTTTAAAATTCGGGACGAATTTTCTTTAAGGGGGAGTGAGTGTAACGACCCTAAACCTAGGCACTAATTTTAATATCACATTGTGTGTTTTATTATTATTGTTATTATTATGTGTCTATTTTTATATAATTAATTTCATATGTTAGGATGAATGATAGGAAAATAAATTAATGTTCAAAAAAGAAAAGTAATAATAGAAACATGAGTAAAATGTGGAAGGAGGATCCTAATATGTAGAATAAATATTGAGTAGGAGGATTTTAAATTAAATGCTTTGGAAATATTAAAGGAAAATGATAAATTGGAGTGAAAGCCTAGGATGATAGTTAGAGTGGGGGGGGGACACCTCCCTAAATCACTCCCATTCCCCTCATTGTCAACAACACCCATACTCCCACACCTTTTCCCCATACTCCCTCCATATCCCCTCCCTCATTCTTCTTCCTCTTCCTTTTCTCTTCATTCTCCATGGGAAAGGCTTGAGGAAGCTTCCACTTCACAAATTCTTACCAAGATCATTTCTTGCTCAAATTCAAATCCAAGTGTCCTTTTGTGAGTAGTTCATCCAAGGGAATTGATCAAGCCTAGGAAATCATCATTTTCTCTTGTTTTGCCTAAGGTGAGTTGTTATGACCTTTCTTTCTTTGAATGATCATGAATATAAATGTTGTTGTGTTGTTCTCTTGAATGTGATGAGTGAGAACTTTGTTGGTTTTATAGAAATATTTTGGTTTATGGATATTGAATTGATTTAGGGTTAAGACATGGTTTCATGGAGTTAAATGGGTAGATTGAAGTTACCAAAGTTGGAAATGCCCTTTAGGTTCATAACTTAGAATGCATTTGGTTGGATCCTTGGGATTTTGAGGCTTTGTTGTTGATGGCTGCTGTTTTGCCATTTCTGGGCCGAGGGCACGAGTCGTGACCTCAAGCACGAGTCGTGCCATGTGAGGGTCACGAGTCGTGCCTTGGATAAAGGGAAGTCGTGACCAGTAAGGGGACGCCAGGTTCATAGGGGGGTCATTTGGGCACGAGTCGTGCCCTGGGGCACGAGTCGTGCCACCTGGCACAGTTTTTCACCTCAACTTTAGAGCTATTCAAACCTAATCAAACTCGAACCAAAATGAAATCTCTTTAACCTAGATTAAAGTAGAATACTTTGGCTTCGCAATAACGTTCTAAGTGATCAAAATGGAATAGTGGAAGTACTATAAATGTTACTTGGAAAACGTTAGATAACCTAGTTTGGTAACTAGACAATTATGATCTCAACTTGGTAGATTTAACTTAGACCTATAAAGAGGCTATGTATTATTGTATAATGACCGTGTAGGATGGATTGATGCTACTTCCTTGCTTACATTGAGTTCATATACATTGTTTTTATTATGCATAGTGTGTTGATTAAATGTTGCACTATGATATTGGTTGAACATGAGTATATTTTACCATGTTGATATATTGTTATCCCTTTTTGTGGATTTTATTCAAGTATCTATTATGTGCTTGATAATGTGTGAGTCAGCTGACGTTGGGGGTATAACATAATACGGTCAATTATGGAAGTGTGACCTAATGTGATCGGATTATGTTATATTCGTGACCGTCCCTCCTGTGGCCACGGAGTTGGGGTTATAGCGTCTGTATTGAGCCAAAAGCCTTACAGAGTTGCTACCTTTTGTCTTATTTGGTTCCACCTGAAAACGGGTCTTATAAGACGTGAGTATTGCTTAAGCAGCTCACTGTAAGATTGGAGTATGATTATACCCAATGTTGTACGACTACTGTTCAGACGGGAAAAGGTAAACCAAGGTAATGGAATGTGTTTATAGCTTTCCCAAGGTGTGATGTGCGACTTGCTATCTGTTGCATTTATTTGGCATATTGCTGCATTCATAATAGCTTGCTGAGATTTATTCTCACCCCTCTCCCTTTAATGTTTTAGATCCCGAGACAGGAGGACCGGCCAAGTAAGGACGGAAAGGAGTGTGGCTGTGAGCTTTTGGGTATTGTCTGGGTATGTTAGGTTGGCGTAGAAAATATTTTGTTATAATTCCTTTTAGGAGTTTGTAATTATAAACTTTACATTTCTACGTTAAAACCAATGTCTTTTGTAACTAAGCAGGTGAACGTTTTCAAAGTTAGTCAACTCCTCCTCCAATGTGGAGTGGAGTAGAGTTCTTTTGAAATGGTTATGTTATTAATGTTTATAATTGAAAGTCAAAGCAAAGTTTTAAAAGTTTAGTGTTTTTGGGATAGTTTGAGGACGCTCCAACTCGGGACACGTGAAGGTTCCGGGTCGGGGTCCTCACAGTGGTCCTTGGTTTGAGGGGAGGATTGTTGAAGTGCAACTCGAAGTCCCACATCGACAATTGTGGAAATAATTGTCAGTTATATAAAAGCACCCACCCCCTACATTAGTATGAGAATGGCAGTGGTGATCGCGGTCCTGATGAGCCCGGATCAGCTAGACCGGGCCTAAGCGCGGTCTGGTCCAAAGGCCCAGTATGACGTGGCATATCCTAAAGAGTGAATGATCGGCACTTGATTGTCTAAAACCAACAGAAAGAAGGGCTTTGGTAAACTTGTGATACCAGTTTCTTAAGGCTTGGCGTAGCCCATACAATGACTTCTTGAGCTTGCATACCCTTGTCTCCCCTTCCTTCGCAAATCCTTGCGGAATTTTCATATACACGTCTTCAGCCAAGTTCCCATGTAGAAATGCATTGTTCACGTCAAGTTGATGAGCATGCCAATTGTTCTTGACGGCAATTGTGAGCAAACTACACATGGTGACCAACTTAGCAACGGGCGCGAATGTTTCATGAAAATCTATGCCTTCCACTTCACCCTTTGCCACTAATCGAGCCTTATACCGTTCAATCTCTCCATCTGGTCTATATTTTATTTTATAAACCCACTTTGAATCGACTGCTTTCTTTCCCTCCGGCAATTGCTCGAGTGTCCATGTTTCATTTGCTTCCAAAGCATTTATTTCTGACTGCATTGCATCGCGCCAATGCTTGTCTTTAGCAACCTGATAATAGTATTTTGGCTCATCACGAGACGTGATGGCAGCAAGAAAAGCCTTGTGAGCAGGATAAAATTTGTTATAAGTAACAAAACTAGCAAGAGGATGTACCGTCGAGGTCTCTGCATTGGCGATAGGTTGCGCATGGTCAATGGAAGGCGGTAGCTTTACGACATAGTTGTCAAGGTGTTTCGGCTGGTGCCTGACTCTTGCACTTTTTCGCTGGGCCTCATTTTCGGGTTGGTCAAAGACTTGTGTACTGTCCACGGCTGTAGGTGTGCCATCTTGCTCGGGTACGGCTCCATTATTTGGGTCCCTTGCCTCAACTGTAAAAAACTCAGGCCCTAGAAAATCACCTTCCCACTCGGCAATCCTGTCCACTGCCACTGTCTTTTGTATTGTCTCATGATGACAATTTTTGAAAGGAAATTTTTTTTCAACAAATTTAACATCACGTGACGTGTATAAATGCTTAGACTCCATAACAAAAACTCGGTATCCCTTTTGTGAGTGTGGATATCCAACAAAAATACAAGGTCGACCTCACTCATCAAATTTATCTCCCCCTTTCTTGTTATTTTTTGCATAAACGAGACAACCAAATACTCGCATGTGATCAAAATTTGGCCTTTTGTTTAGTAAAATCTCATGGGGTGTTTTGTTCTTAAGAACCTTAGAGGGCAAACGATTAATTATGTAAACTGCCGTCAAAACACACTCTCCCCAAAAGGTCTTAGGTAGCCCTGCCTCAAAACGTAAGGCCCTAGCCACTTCCAAAATATGGCGATGTTTACGTTCTACTACCCCATTCTGTTGTGGGGTGTCAATCCAAGATGTTTCAAGAAGAATACCGTTATCAGTGTAATGAGCTATCATTTCATGAGACTGAAATTCTCCACCATTATCACTCCTAATTCTCTTGACTTTCCTTTCAAATTGTGTGTGCACCATTTTACAGAGCAAAATAAGGTAGTCATGAACTTCTGACTTATGTTTTAATAAATAGACCCAAACACCTCTACTAAAATCATCCACAATGGTTAAAAAATAGTGCGCACCTGAAAATGATGGCGTTTTATAACATCCCCAAATATCACAGTGAATAAGTTCAAAGCAGGAAGTAGTTTGTATACTGCTATTAGGAAAGGGAAGCCGAGTCATTTTGGCTTTAAAACAAGAATCACAATGTTCCATCTCCGTCTTAGAGTTACTACTATAGATACTACTAAAAAACTGAGAATGTAAAGTAGATGTGTGACCCAAACGTTTGTGCCATACCCGTAGATCTACCGTTGCCATCATTGCTGCTCCTTCCTTCGCTACCGGTTCCAAATGATAAAGACCATTATTGCGCCTACCCATCCCAATCAGAGTCCTCGAAGCTAAGTCCTGTAAGGGCACAATTCAAGTCTTTTGTCAATCGACTAACTGAGATTAAATTGCACTTAAAAGTAGGCATATTAAGAACATGATGGATCTTTAATCCATTCGGTAGTTTGGTGTCACCAATGCTCTTTACTGGTACAACATCACCATTTGGAATTTTTACAGGCATACCTATCCCTGATTTGGTTTGATTTTCAAGAATTCGATCATCGCATGTGGTATGTTCACTTGCTCCCGAATCAATTATCCAGGAGCTCATATGATTTGTCTTACCAGCCATGTTTGCAGCAGGTGGATTCTGCCCTCCAATAGATTTTTTGGAGAAAAACTCTACTATTGTTCATCGGAAAAGCCCGGGATGGGACTGCCTCCTGTTGTTACCAGGTTTGCTGTCTTCCCACTTCCCTTTGTCTTGAAACGGCTATCTCCCCCTTTATTACTGCCTTTCTTCCACCCTTCCGGGTATCCAACTATTTCGTAACAATTTTCAATCGTATGGTATGGCTTACTACAATGAGTGCACTTGGGCTTATCACGCTGCAAACCCTTGTTGTCACTTCTTCCTGGTCGATGACCGCCATATGCTTGAAAAGCTGCTGCTTCAACCTCAATTTTCCCGGAGATAGTGGTTTGCTTTTATCTTTCGTCCTCCGAAACCAGGTGATACGCAGTTCCCAAATTGACAGCCGATCTCGTGCTCAGTATTTGAGTTTGATTGTACTAAAGTTTGCATCTAGGCCCATCAAAAATTCATATAGTCGTTCCCTCTCCCTCATCTCTTCAAGCTTCTTGGGAGCGTCACATATACATCCCTCGCAGCTGCACTTCGGAATGGGTGCTATGGATTGAATCTCATCCCACAACCCCTTCAATTTCGTGTAGTATGCCGAGACTGATAGCTTGTCTTGCCGAGTCATGGAGATCTCACGTTTCAGTTCATAGGCCCTAGGTGCGCTTTCACTGCCAAATCGTTCTCACAGATCTTCCCATATCTCCTGTGCTGTGTTCGCGTGCTTGACGCAGTTTTTGATCTCTTTCTCCATGGCACTGTTGAGTCATGGAGAAATAAAAAATATATATATAAATTGTATAAAAAATACGTATTTTTTATAAATTTTTATTATTATAAAATTAAATATTTAAAAAGGAAATAAAAAATATTTATAAATTTATACTATTAAATGTATAAAAATATGTATTTTTTATAATAATAAAATAAATATAATTTCCCTTGCGATGATTTTGATTTTTAACTTTAACCTTTTTTGGTGTTGTGATTTCATCTTCCTGCTATTATGCACGCAGTACTTGGTTACTTTTGTTGAATCTAATTTCAGAATTTTTCATGTCTTTGATGATCTTAAAACTTTTCTACTTTATTTTTGAGTTGACCTCTCTTGCTAAACACAACTGTTTAGGAACTGGGTTGTTGTGTGTTCTTGATTTACTGCTTTGTCTAACGTTGGTTGGGGTGTGCAAATCTGTCCATCGGTTCGCAAAATTCGCAAGGCCCATGCCCACAAGGTTTTCAACTCTGTTGGGCTTGACTGCTTGAAGGCCCGCGGGGTTGGACTGAGATCGGGCTTTTATAGTTTTTCGGCCCGTTAGGCCTGGCCCGACCCACATCCTTCAAAACAAAAGACTCATTTAATTCTGCAGTTTTATTTCCAAAACACAAGCAATTAAAATCATGACCAACTTAATCAAACTATCAAAAAACTAGAAAGTGTTAATTTAATCGCTAGCCAAAATTGCAAAACTTTATTATGTAGATTGTTTGATCTAAACTTGTTTACCGCAAGCAAAAAACTATTAAGAAAAATAATTGTTCATTGGTAAGGATAATGTCCATGATATAAGCAGAAGTTACAAGTTCCACTATAGTATATACCAAATGTTTCATGAAAGAACAACTCTCCGTCCTAAGAAAAAGAATCACACGTTTTTCAGTGTGGGAAGTTCAAATTTTGACAGGTGCAGAGCTGGAGCAGCCATTTGGTGTTGTAAGAGTGATGTTGTTGGGTTTGGATCCTAAACTACAAGGAAGATGAGGAGCCTAAGTCGGAGGAGGTGGTGAGATCAAGAAGGAAAATCGTCGGTGAAACTTCTGTCGAGGAGAGCGGCCGCGCTGTGGTGAGGGCGACCGCGCTGGAGGTTCTTTCGTGTGAAGGCAAAAGCTTCTGTCAATGAGGGCGGCCGCGCTGGCCTTGAGGGCGGCCGCGCTAAGCCCGAGTTTCCAGCAGCAGTTTTATTTTGTTTCCTATTTTGATTAGATCTCTTCTTAAACTGAGTTAGGGCTTCCTTGTATAACTATATAAGCATAATTTCGGCCTAGAACATATCGTAGTTGATTGTAGCAACATATTAGAATACATATTGGCTTGGCAATTGCCCCCGGACGTAGTTCACGAGTTGGTGAATGAACCGGGTAAACAACTCTTGTGTTCTTGTGTGTGTTTCTTGTGATATTGTGTGTGTGGGTTTATTGATTCTTTGTCTAGATTGCAACGGGGGAGCACCAAATTCACAACAACTGGTATCAGAGCTTTGGTTCGAAGGATTCAAAATATTTTCATTAGTTGATTAATTTTGAATCGCGTTCTTGGGGATTTTGGTGAAGCAGTCAAGATGAATAACTCAATCGAGAAATTCAACGGTGTGAATTTCACGTTTTGGAAGACAAGGATTGAAGACTACCTTTATTGTAAGGATCTTCATGGACCCTTGAAGGCGAAGCCCGAAGACATGTCACAAGGGGATTGGGAGACGTTGGATCGGAAGGCGTTAGGAGCAGTAAGGAGTGCACTAACCGACGACGTTGCACGGAACGCTATGGAGGCCAAGACAATGGTGGAGTTGCTACAAACGCTGTCGGACATGTATGAGAAGCCGTCGAATATCAATAAGGTGCATTTGATAAAGAGGTTTGCGAATGCGAAGATGTCGAGAGGGCGGACGGCGGCAAGTCATACTCGGCAATTTCAAAGGTATGGTGGACCAATTGAAAAGTGTTGATATTACTTTCTCCGATGAAGTGCTAGCTTGTTTTCTACTAAAGTCATTGCCTGATAGTTGGGAGGTTACTGTCACAACGATTAGTACGTCAAAAACAGCATTGGTGTATACGGAGGTTAAAGATCTCATCCTTCAAGAGGATTTGCGAAGGAAAGAAAAAAGGGGAGAATCGTCCGTAGATAGGGCTGCACTTAGGGTGGATAGAAAAAGGGGAGGACCGAAAAAGGGGAAAAAGGTCAAGTGCTACAATTGTGGTGAATTGGGGCATATCAGTTATGACTGTCCGGGAAAAGGTGGTTGTGCTAACGTGGTGGATGATGGTGGTGATGTATTAATCCTAGGGGAGGAGCAGTCGGGTGAAGATTGGGTGTTGGATTACGGAGCTTCTTGTCATGCTAGTGGGGATGCAGAATCAATGAAGCGATACAAAACTGGAGATTTTGGGGTTCTCTATCTTGGTGATGGTCAACCATTGAAGATCAAAGGTAAGGGGGATGTGATGATGAAGACACCTAATAGGGCTGTTTTACAACTACACGACGTGATGCATGTTCCGGATTTGAGGAGAAGGGTGATTTCTGTGGGACAACTTGACAGTGAAGGGTATGGTGTTTCTTTCATTGGTGGGTCTTGAGAAGTCACAAAAGGGGCTAAGGTGTTGGCTCATGGGGTTAAGGGGAAGATGTTGTACTCTACCTACAATATCGATGTTCGTTCCGATGGGCGCAAGAGGCTAAAGAACCTACTGTTGGTGTGAAAAGGGGAGACATCAAGAAACAAAAGATGTTGGGGGGACTCAAAGTTGATCAACGTGGTGTGGAAGTCCAAGGGCCCTAACAGAGCGGTTTCTGAGACCAAGAATAGTCGATGCAAGAAACAAGGTGTGTCCAAGTTTCAAGGGGAGGCATTGCGAGGAAGGTGGGTCTGGAGGGAGAAGGCGAAGTTAGACTTGCGGGGAGAAATCAAGGTAGAAGCTGATTTGGCGAGGCAAGAATTATCTAATACGGAGAGGTTGAAACGTCGCTTGGTTTCAACTCGCCTTAGTACTTGAGGAGAGGAGAGGTAGTGTCAAGCCAATATGGATGGGGGAAATGTGTTCGAAGGTCTTTACTCCGTGGTGGGAGTTGATGGGTGATTTTATGTTTGTTGGTTTAGTCTCCGGTGGGAGATTGTTGGGTTTGGATCCTAAACTACAAGGAAGAGGAGGAGCCTAAGTCGGAGGAGGTGGTGAGATCAAGAAGGAAAATCGTCGGTGGAACTTCTGTCGAGGAGAGCGGCCGCGCTGTGGTGAGGGCGACCGCGCTGGAGGTTCTTTCGTGAAGGCAAAAGCTTCTGTCAATGAGGGCGGTCGCGCAGGCCTTGAGGGCGGCCGCGCTAAGCCCGAGTTTCCAGCAGCAGTTTTATTTTGTTTCCTATTTTGATTAGATATCTTCTTAAACTGAGTTAGGGCTTACTTGTATAACTATATAAGCATAATTTCGGCCTAGAACATATCGTATTTGATTGTAGCAACATATTAGAATACATATTGGCTTGGCAATTGCCCCCGGACGTAGTTCACGAGTTGGTAAATGAACCGGGTAAACAACTCTTGTGTTCTTGTGTGTGTTTCTTGTGATATTGTGTGTGTGGGTTTATTGATTCTTTGTCTAGATTGCAACGGGGGAGCACCAAATTCACAACAGATGTAAATGCCTCTTTGGCAGGAGCAACTGGAGCAGCCATTTGGTGATGTAAGAGTGATGTAAATGCCTTGTAGGAGGGCTCCCTTGGAGCTCTGGAGTATAAGGGGTGCTGCCACCCTGGCTGTATAGCACATCCCGCGATTTACCTCCGCCAGCATACTGTGGGGCCGGTACCTGGTGGTCCAGGATTAATCCGGCGAAACTGGGAACCTGGGTATCAAAAAAAAAAAAATCACACGTTCTGTACTCTTGCAGTAGGTTGAAAAGGCCGTGGGTGGAAAAGGCCGTGGGACAGAGTTGGAGTTGGAGTTGGAGTTATTGCTTTCAACAGATCGGTATTGAATAAAATATTGTAATGTTAAATTGTTAATTTTATGAATTTATTTTTTTTGAAGTTAAAATTTGTAATTTTAAATTTGAGACTGCTTCAAATATTATAATGTTAAATTGTTAACTTTATGGCAATTCTTTTAATTTTGAAGTTGAAATTTGTAATTTTAAATTTGGGCCCGTCAAGTCCGAGCCCGCTAAATGCCCGTTTAAATCCCGCAGAAGCCCGTTAATTTGAGCCGCATGAAGCCCGCTATGTTGGGCTCTTGAAATTGAAGTCCGCAACTAAATGGGCTCATACCGGGCTTTGCCAAAGCCCGCAAGCTTTAGGCCCGTGCACACCCCTAGTCTAATGCTAGCTTCCATTTCCATTCCCTTTAGCTCTCAACTGGAATGCTACTTACTTAAGCTTGGGTATAACCTTGTGACATTGCGAATTGAGTCTTGCAATCGAAAGGTATCATGATGGTAGTAATCAGGCGAAGCGACCCGTGAACCATAGCGGCGGTTGGTACAAGCTTTCGTTGAATATGGGCCAGAGAAGACATTGCGGGCCAGAGCGGTGTGATCCTTGATTCGAGGGAAGGATTGTTGAAGTGCAACCCGAAGTCCCACATCAAAAATTGAGGAAATAATTATCATGTATATAAAAACACTCACTCACTTCATTAGTATGAGAATGACAGTGGTGATCTCGGTCCTAACACCTTGGTTTCCATAGACTAGCCTATTGGTAGGGATGTAAGCATACAAAAATTTCTAGAGCTGAGCTATGAATCGGACAATCGAAGTTACCAGCCATTATAACCAGCAAGGTCAGGGGGACCAATACAATTAGGGTGCTTAAATTCGGTTACTTCATTTTATAGCTTCAGATTGGTTTTTAAGCTCTTCTCCTCTTTTCTTGTAAGTAAGGCCTTTTGCTTCTTTTGTTTGCAAGGGTTCAACCCTTGACTAAGACTATCTCCATAATAGTTATCCAATCTAATTCAATCTCAAATAAAATATTAATTTTTCTTAATTTTATATACATAACTCTCAACCTTATATAATACTAGCCTAAGCCCGTGTCCAAGGCCACGATTTTTTTTTTTAATTTTTTTTTAATTTAAAAAAAAAAATTAAGGGCAAAATGAAAAAGGGACAAATATATGTGGGCAAAATGGGAAATTCCGCCCATGTAACTGTTCATACTACTGTTCAAAAGGGGGGTTTGTTTTATACTATAGATACTCTCATCAGTGACTCAAACCCAACCCAATCTTTTAATAAAATATTTATTTCTCTTTACTCCAACTTACCTAAAATACGAATTTTTTCCCAAATAATCCCGTTTTACTTTTTTATTTACGAAAATGACTTACTGTTCAAACTATTTCCCAAAGTGTCCTCTTTTTTGAAACTCGCTACACCGTGTAGCGAGTTTGACTAGGGTTGGTCAAAACTCGCTACACCGTGTAGCGAGTTTAGGGTGATTAATTACGGCCGTTGGGAAAATTAATTAGGTCATTTAATTAAACTAAACTCGCTACACCGTGTAGCGAGTTTTGACCAGAAGTCAAACTCGCTACACCGTGTAGCGAGTTCTATTTAAACCCTTACACTTCAGTTCACGCATTCAAAGAAAGAAAACAAAAAAAAACTTAAACCATTCTCCATTCATACCTCCATAGCCGAGTGAAGAAGAAGAAGAAGAATAGTTCGAGCCTTGATCGAGCCAAGCCAAGGATTTTGCCAAGAAATTCAACCTTTTTCTTAATTGTAAGTTTAAATTTGTATATTAAGTTGAATTTTAGTTTTGATTTTATTATTCATTTACTTATAATTTATGATTTTTTTTTTTTTAATTCCGAATTTCTATATTGCCGAGAAGAAGAACATTGCAATTTAGGATTTTTTTGGTTGATTTGTTGTTGAAATATTGTTATTCCCATATTTATGTGACTAATTTTTTATTTAAGTCCGAATTTTTTTATTATTTTGGTTGATTTGTTGTTGAAATATTTTTATTCCGAATTTATGATTTTTTTAATTCCGAATTTTTGACTAATTTTTATTTAATTCTGAATTTTTATTTAGTTTTTGGTTGATTTGTTGTTGAAATATTATTATTCCGAATTTATGTGACAAATTTCTATATGCCAAGAATTATTTTTTATTTTTTTATGATTTTTTTGGTTGATTTGTTGTTGAAATAGTGTTATTCCCATTTATGTGACTAATTTTTTTGATTTTTTATGACATTGCAATTTAGGATTTTATTTTTGGTTGAACTATTGTTAAATATATAGATGTAAATATTATTTCGATGAATTAATTGTGCCCTATTTATATGAACTGTCTATTTATTTTTTATGACATTGCAATTTAGGATTTTATTTTTGGTTGAACTATTGCTAAATATATAGATGTGAATATTATTTACGATGAATTAATCGAGGATAGATTAGACCGATTGTTATTCCCATTTATATGAGCTTGTCTATTTATTTTTATCAAAAAAAAAAAATAATAGCAAATTTAAAGTAAATTGGGTCATTCATTTTAGAAAATTTTAGAAGGGAGTATATAGCAAATCTGCTCATAATAGAAATAAATAGCAAATTTGAAAAGATTTTTGAATATTTTTTGGGACGGAGGGAGTACAAAGTTTAACTTGTGTGAGATTATAGGAAATTTGATTACCGAGATAGGAACGTGAGCTTGTCCGAACAAGGTCCAAGTGGATTGTGCCCTAATGACTCTTATAAGTTATAGGTAATCGAACGGAATCCTTAATTCGTGAAAGTGGTACATAATGTGAGGCATGACGTCGAAGGAATTAATTAGGCGTCATATATACCATATTGTAAACCACTAAACCCTAATATCTCGGCACGAAACCCTAAATCCTTAAAATATGATTTAGTGATAGAAAAATAGAATAGGAATTAATATACATATAACAACATCCTAAATCTCATATACTTATATTCCAAACCACTAAACCCTTAAAATATGATTTATTGTTCAAACATTTTATAAAAAAATAAAAAAACTTCATCCTATTTTTCAAAACCGCATGAGGATTACTCTTTGAAGTATTACTTAGTATATAGGTGGAAACCAAGAACTTCCCCATGAGCACTTCTTGGAAGTGTGGGATAACTTTGGATTACAATGCCACGTACTAGTAATTACAATTTTGTATTCTTTTATTTATTTTCTTGCCTTATAGAACAATAACCAACCTTGATATTGAAATAAATAGATGGAAGCGTTCATTGATCCGGGCCTATCGATACATACGTCCCGACCCGCCATGCGAGACCATAGGGCTAGGTATATTTGGTCAGGGTGGCCGGTTGCTAGTCCCTCGTTTTCGTCATGGTGCCACCTTGCCGCTGTATTAGCTCGCCATATTATTGAGACTGGCAGAGCGCGGATTTAGTGGAGTGCACTACATAGGCCGGATACGGTACGATTTTGCATTGCTTTGGAGGCCTTGATCGAGAGATGGCGTCAGGAGACCCATACGTTCCATCTCCCGGTTGGTGAGATGACTATCACCACTACGAGGATATCGGCATGATTTGCGGGTTGCCGATTGATGGGGAGAGCATTGCGATGATGGGTTTCCGATGCATATAGGCTGGCGGGATGAGTGCCGTGAGTATTTAGGGTTTGTCCACACAGTGACGGAGATATAGATGGGAGCGATGCAGAAGCTCCGGTGGATTACCGTACGTTTCCCACGCTTTGGTGACCTGGAGGATGATGCGATCCGGAGATTGTGGATCGATACGTACGGGCTTATATCTTGCTTGCCTTGGGTTCTACGATCATGCACGATCGTACGAACAACAAGGTTAAGCTATGTTATCTCCCGCCGCTTAGGGATGTTTCTAGGGTGAGGAGTACGGTTGGGGAGTGCGGCGCTTGCTTTCTGTGCGAGAGTTATGTAGTGCGGCGGACCCTCACACGAGACGGTGCGGAGGATTTCTCAACGTTACAGGTATTTTATTTCATTTTAATGTTCATTATGTTTTTAAGTTTTATTTCAAATTTGTGGCATTATTACTTAGTTTTTGATATACATTTATTTCATATAGATCTGGGCTTGGGAGAGGTTGACATGTGTGAGGCCGCGAGATCCGTTTTCGCCTCGAGAAGCAGGACTACGTCATCATGCCCCTCGGATGCATGTATGCATATTTCATACTTTATTTTCTCGTCGTTAATGTTTTTATTTTTTTTAACATAATCTTATAATTATTTTGTTTATGAAATTTCGGGTGGACGCGAGGCTTCGCTTGATCTGAGAGAGGTTCACGCACATAGCTGCGAGGCTATCGGGATCAGTGGCTCGGGTGAGCGAGGGTCGCGTGGTGTGGCGTGCCTTATGAGGGAGACCCGCTCAGGTCTCTCACTGCACTTGAGGGGAGGAGATATGGTTGGCGAAGGTCCCTCTCATATGCTTTGAGAGGGTTGAGTGGCATCCGCCCGATCGCGTGATGAGGCGGTTTGGGTGAGACGGTTTATCCCAGCACCGTTCGACAACGGCACAGGTTGCACCGTTCGGATCGGCGGGGAAGGCCTACGGTGAGATGGGGTGAGCACCATCGCCCGCTTGTTACACTATGGGGACAGCGCCACGAGAGGTTGGTTTCCGGGGTGTTCGGCTTCCACGATATGACCTACACCGACCCATATATGGTATGGTATAGGGACATAACGTGTAGGTTTGTGCGACGGCTCACTCACGTAGAGGTGGATGGATACCGATCGTCCGCCTTTGCCCTAGAGTTTATGGTAAGTTTTTACATTTTTAAAGTATTTTTTTTCTAATATTTTTTTTTAAGAAAACATCAATTATTAATTTACGTCTCTCGTTCTTATATATATTTTTGATATAAAAACAGGTGCAGACCCTTCAGCGCCTGCATGTCGCCAATGAGAGGGATGAGCATCCCCACCAAGCCGAAATGCGGAGATTGTGACACACGGGTTCAGGGGAGTTAGGGAGCTCCACCGCCTTCAATCTGCTGCACCTCCCCACCGGTAGATCGCGTGCGGGGACAACCTCGACAACGTCGCGCGACGTCGTGCACGGGCAACCACCTCCCGAGATGGATTTACACGATGAGCCCGAGCAGGCCCGAGCCCGAGCCCGAGCCTCGGGCGCAGACCAGGCAAATACATCTTATGGCCATTTATCACACGGCCACGATCACGGTATGATTTTGAGCGTTGGAGCGGGGTTTCGGGGGGCCCGGGGCCCAGGGGTGCCGGAGGAGTGGGCAGGGTGGCGATAGGGGGTGGTGGGGGGTGGCGGTGGGGGTGGGCTGGGGGTGGCGGTGGGAGTGCCCGGGCGGACCCTTCCCTGAACCATCCACATCCACTATGGGCTTCGGCGCTTATACGAGTGGAAGTGGGTTGAGGACTCCTTCATCACATGGAGCGTACCATGGTTTCGTCGATCCGGCTCGAGATGACCCTGAACAAGAGCTTCGGGGAACAAATGCTTAGAAGAGGGTCTCGGCTCAGGAATCCGCGTAATCCCTACACCCCGTCTTTCTATGATAATAGGTAGAGAGTTCACTTTTGTTTTTTATTATTATGTAATGAAACTTTGTTTTATTGGTTTAGTTTTTATTTGAAGCGTACTATTACTTTACTTTTTATTTGAATGTTTTTATTTGTATTGAAATTTTGTAACTTTTTCTTAGTAGTTTAGCTTTATATTTGATTTGAATGTAATTTTCCAATTCTTAAAAATGATTTTAGTTATTTGAATGAATATTTAAAAAATTATAATTGATGATATTTATTAGATTAGGGAGTAATAAAAGAAAAGTTTATTTTCCATTTTAAGTGTTAAGGTTCAATTTATGTTTAGCATAAATTCCAAAAAAAAAATGTTCAAATGTGCTCTTTGTGTAATTATTGCGGGACGAATCAAAAAATTGTACTCCCTCCAATTCTTAAAAATGATTTTAGTTATTTTAATGAAGCGTGTAATGATTTATGAATAACAATTTTTAGAATTTCAATAAGATGATTAAATTTGCATTAATGTTTGGGTCAAAGTTAAGCTGCTTGTTGACCAAAAGTGCCACTTTCGGACGGGACGGAGGAGTATTTATTGGGCCAAAATTGGAGTGGCCGCCCTTGTTCTTCGGCCGGCTTTGGTGGGCGCCCAAGTTCTTTGAAATCGCTACACCGTGAAGCGATTTTCACTAAACTCGCTACACGGTGTAGCGAGTTTAGTGAAAATCGCTTCACGGTAATTTCCATTGTATTCCGGCCTAAGTTTCTAAGTTTACGTAAAAGGAGCGTCCGCTCAGCTGTGGCGAAGCGTCCGCTCCCAATCACTGTAATGTAATATGTACCTTTTTTTTTTTTGTAATTATGCCAAACAAAAATTAAAACTTAAAACTTAATTAAAATAAAGCTGAAAGCTGAAAAATTACATTCAACTCAAATATAAATTACATTGGACTTTTCAAGTTTAATGAAAACGACATATAATAAAGCGGCTGAATCCAATTCAAGCCAAACATAAATTACATTAAAAACATTCTTCTACTCCACAAGGTTCGGGCATCTACGACGATTGTGCCCTTCTGATGGCATGATGAACACATACTCTTAGTTTATACGCTTGAAAGTCCATAGAATTACGAAAGCGTCTTGATCTAGGTCGTGGGACTTCGCGAACGTCGAAGTAGGGGATTAGGGAAGAAACTAGGCACCCAAACCATCCACGCCCCAATAGTCCTCATGCTCGATTGGTTCGAATGTTCCCTTCCATGTCTTGTAGTATTCCCAGCGGTGTAATATTCGAAACGAAATCTCGACCATCAATATTTTGTGCGAGAACAACAAAGCAAGGAGATGGGAACAAGGCATGCGATAGGCAACCCATTTACCACATGTGCGGTGCGCTCATTAAGTCGGACAATCTGTATATTTCCTCCGTGATCACCACGACGTCTTTGTTGTCACTTGATACACCCCCATTTCGTGATTGTTGAACCTCGACGTGATGTGTTGCCGCTTTTGGTGTTCTTCAAGTAGTGATAAGCGACTTTCGTGCTTTGAATTGGTGTCGGGGATTGATGTTAGGGTTATCGGGATTACCTCCTAAGGCATTGATTGAAAATCCATGCCTTACTTGAAAAGTACTCCACACAACGATAGAAGGCGGTTTCAACAATTCTTTGTGATTGGCATCCCACGAGCTCCCTTCATCACACCATTGAAAACCTCGGACATGTTGGTAGTCGCTGATGCCGTACACCTGTAACCACCATCGTGTGCCAATGTCCATTTTCTAGCATCGAATGTTGAAACCATGCAATTGCCTCGGGCTTAATTCCACGGATACTCTCTAAGATAGATTTCCAATTTTCTATCTTGAGTTGCTCTACCAGCTCTCGAAACGAGATACTTCAACCCTTCCCCTCTATACTTTTCCCAAGAAATTTGCTCGCATATTGTAAGTACCCCAATCTGGATCACTCCCTTTCAAACACACGGGAAACACCGCAGACTCATCCACGCAGTCTCAGAGACCTCTCTCACTCAAAACCCTCTCAAAACCCTCTCAGGCCCCCAACCAGGCCGGGGAGGAGCCTTTACAGGATAAAAAGGGACAAAAGGGCCTTTCGGGAATTTTCGGGAAAGCTGGAAAAGCAATATAGGTCCGTACGGACCTCTTTGTTTCCATAATTCTGAATCCCCTTAAAGTCCACAATATTCCCTCAAATCCGGGAGAAATGATGGTTTCCATGCGAGACTTGGTCCGTACGGACCTCTTTGCATGCAAGATGGTCCGTCACGGACCTCTTTGCGAGGACATCATCATTTCCGAATATTCACCATCATTGCATATTCCCTCAAATCGAGGAAAACCAAAATCCTGGATAACCAAGGAGGTCCGTACGGACCTCTTTGCACCAAATACGAGACTATAAATAGAGGGCTCCCCCTCCTCATTTTTCACACCTCCCACTTCTCTCTTCCTCCCTAAGCCTTCGGCTCCCCTTCTAAGACCTTTCGAGGCATTCCAGGCCCCTTCGGATCCTTCCGAGGCCTTGAGAGCCCCTCGAGGTGCTCAGAAGCCTCTCCGAGCGCTCGAGACGGCTCCGCGCTGCCCGAGGCACTCTCGAGGTACTCTGAGGCCCCTCGTGGTACTCAGAGGCCTTGCACTGGTCTTTCCCACGGTGTCCGGCTCTTTCCGAGTCAAGCCGGCGATCCCAAACCTTGCCAGAACCTGCAGAATCCAGCCAGCGATTCAGCGCCGCGAACCTACGCAGGCCCGGTCAGACGATCCCCGCGCACGGCAGAACCTGCGCGAATCCAACCAGCGATTCCAACGCACGCCCGAACCTCGCCCGAGCTGATCCCGACGATCCCCACGCACGCCGAACCTGCGCCCCGACGCGGCTACGGTTTCAACTCACGCCGAAACTCTGTCCGCGGACAACCGGCATCCCGAAGCAATCCGGAGCGCTACTCAGGCCTCAAACACTATTCCCTGCGGAAGACGGACACGAACCAACATTGGTAAGGCTTCCTTCCTATTCTATTTCAATACATTTCAATACAATGTAGACATCCATCTGACATGCATTTTTAAAAGCACACACACACACACAACTTTTTAAAGGATATTAGGGGTATCAGAAAGACTCGTTTCTGAGGCTACTCGGGTGAGCTCTAATATTCTAATATTCTCTTCCGAGGAGTCATCGACCTCCGAACTCAAAATCTCATCACACAAAAACGGTTTAAAATTTATCTTTAAGCGTGCCCTTTCAATGTTTTGGGCTTAATAAAAACGGCGTGGCGACTCTGAAAGCAAAACACGGCGAGACACCTCCAACCTCGCAAACGCTAAGACGGAATAAGCCCGGATGCCGGGCGCGATTGTCTTGCCTCTCGGATCCGGGCGAACATTCCCGAACGGCGAGCAAGCGAGATGCACAGGGGCACCATCCGCGCGCGAGCCGAGATCCGGGTAATTTCGGTTGGCGACTCATTGGGGACTTTTTTTGTTTAAAAACTTTTAAACAAAACAAAAGATTTTTAAAACAATGATGAGGTCAAACTTTCATTTTACCCCTTCCTTTAAGCTGTTGTGTGTGTGTGCACGTGCTTCGTTTTTATTTTACAAAAAAAATAAAAATACAAAAAAAAATGCATCGATATACATCTGTGCATACATTTAAAATTCTTCAAAAATTTCTATTTTACTCGAAAAAGAATTTTAGAGACCGCACACTACGCGCTACTTGCCTCGGTTACACCGCACTCTACTCAGCCTTCTTGCCTCGGTTACACCGCACACTTATCTTGCACTTCTTTTGCCTCGGATACACTGCACACTACAACCCTTAACCGGAGTGGTCTCGGTTGCGATCCGTTTGGTCTTCCTAGGCCTCTTGGGCGCGCACGGGATCATTCCAAACATCCCATCCTAGCCAAGCGTCAACCACTGCACGTTTGAGTCTTGAGTCACACTCTGTCCGGACTCGGTTGGTTTTTACCCGGTCAGGTGTCATACGGCTGGATACATATACCATGCGGCCATTTTACGAGTCAAGGCTCGGAACTCAAGATCCCTTGCGCAAGCAAAGCGATGAAAGGTCATGCTAAAATCTTGACTGATCTTGATTTCGAAGCTACACCCGAGCGATGTTCCGTCCAGGATATACATCCATGCTCGCGTGACACCATGTCATCACGCCTTTGATACGTCGGCCATGACGATATGACCCGGCCGACGCCTAACGTCACGAGATCCCTTGCGCAAGCAAGGCAAGAGAAGGTCATGCCGAACTCTTGACTGATCTTGACTCGGTGGCGGCTCGGTTCACTATTCACATGGCTAACGCATCAAAACGAACATGGCAGGCTCGGTCCTTAGGTTCGATTTTTCTTTTAGGCCGGTGGAAACCGCTTGCACTATAGGACCCTCGCACAGGTGTCCACCGGGATGTCGAAATACGGGTGCAAAAGCGAGGGGCTTATAGCCGCACGAGATGGTCTCCGACCCGGGATCTAGCATAGTTGCGAAAAAGAAGAGCAATCTTTTCCAACCTACCTAGGATTACGAGAAAATACTTGTTTAAGTAAATTAAAACAACAAAAAAAATCGGAAAATAAAAGAAACGGAAACCGCATGCCGCGTGAGCTTTCCCCTTTTATCCCGTTAGGCCATTCCACGTGTCTAAACCTTGCCCATCGCCCCCTCCAGTGACGAGAGTGGTTGAGAATCACAGAAGCCGCCTTTTCGGTGTCGAGGTCACAAGGTCCGATAGCCGCTTCCGGTTCAACGGCCCGCACCGTCCAATACTCCCCATGGCGGGATCACGAATAACAGTGAGGAAACGGAACCCCGCCACTAAGGAATCTCCAGAGACAATGGAGGAGGTGCTGCGAGCCTTCGAAGCCATCAAGAAGCGCCAAGAAGAACGGCAAGCTGGATCGTCGACACCTTGCGCCTTCGAGAACGATTCTTGCGGTTCCCCCAAACCCGACGGAACCTTTGTTCTCATAGAGGACGAAGATATACGGGCTCCCCGGTTTCTCAAAGCTATCGGCGGGTCCCGCCTCCGCCAAGCTACGAGATCCCGGCTAAGCAAGCGGCTCTCGCTCAAAGCTCCCCTCGGGCGTCGATCAGCGGCTCAGACATGCCCGCCTCGGATCGATCGGTTTCCCGGCTCTGCACATCAAGCTCGGTACCAACGGCACACATACGTGCCAGCTCCGCCAGATCCCAATGCATCTCGGTATCCCCAGGATTCAATCCTTTGCCTCTATACGAGCCTCGCAATCACAATCAAAAGTCCCCATTCTTACCGGGGACGGGCATCCCGGCGGATATCCAGGACATCTCAAGTTTGCCACTGCAGTGCGCGATTGGGGCTAACGAATCATTTCCCAGGTTCCCAAACACAACCCTTAGCGGACCGGGCAATCACGCCCTCAACTTGACACCCCGGGGTATGGGTTGGTATACGCTCGACTACCTCCCAAGATTCCCGAATGGCGATCCCATCGACCCGATCCACCTCCATCTTCGGTGTCCGTCCACGAAAATGGTAACCCACCTCAACGGTGATCCCGCATGGCTTGGTTGATTGAACAAATGAAAGACATGCAAGGCAAGCTAGCTAGTTCTCGAAAGGACTCCCTCACGCCTGCCGATCCGAACAAAGTGGTCCCTCTCCCTCCAGTTCGGGATGGGAAATGGAAAAGTTTGACGGAACGAGAATGCCCAAAACCCACATCGACACCTGCGTCCACAGGTATGAGAGCGAAAGGGCGACCCCTCAGCCGGATGGCGAGATCATTTTCGGCATTCCCTCAAATCCACAGCACTAAGGTGGTTCCTCGATGTGAAGCGAGAAAACCGCTCCACGTGGGATCGAGATTAGTGAAATCTTTCTGGAGAAGTACCGTGCCAATCTTGAATGGGAAACAAACCGCCGTGACACCGCAAGCCACCGAACAAAAGGATGACGAACCGGTGGGCGAATTCTACAAAAGATGGGCTGGAAGCTAAGCGAGATAATGGATCCACTTTCCAAAGAAGAGCGGATGGACATCTTCCATTCTGCCTCAAACCATCTTTGAGGACTTTGATCGGCCACCATTTCTATCCGGATCTCACGTGCCATGTGTCAACGCGGGACAAAGTTTGAAAAGACTACGAGTCTTCAAAAGGCAACGGCAACCCCTGCCTCGTCTTACCGCTATCGAACAAACTGGCAGCTTCAACTCACGCTGACGAAGGAAAGGAAAGCGGCCAGGAAGCAGTCTGTACATTCGAGCGGAGCTCAAGTAAACCGCGATCGGGCGGCCCCGAAGAATAGCAACCCCCTCGCTTCCCGCGCGGTTCCGGCATTTTGATAACACGGAAATGCCCTTGGGTCAAGTATTTGAAGCTTTGGTGAAGCGAAATCTTCTCAAACCACTCGAGAATTTCCAACCGAAGACCCTCAGGCCAGCGTGGATATGACGAAACCTTTGCGCCTTCCATGCCTACCCAGACCAGCCAAACCCAGACAATTGCTTCGTACTCAGCCGGGTGATTCGGGGGCTCATTGAGGAGGGAAAATTGGAACGCCCCGTGGTCCCAATACCATTGGAAATCCATTCCCCGAGCAGACGGGGGTAAACTCAATAACCATTGACGAAACCCCAGGCGAGAGCGAGACTCCTGCAATTTCAGAGACCGTCGGCATCTTTGTCTCGCCGTAGTGGCCAGGAGCGTGAAACAAGAGTCAAAAGGTCTCGTGGCCAGGAATTCCGACAAGAACGCCCGAGGGCCCTTTGTCTCCCTACGATCTTTGCCCCGGCCAGAGGCATACGAATGGTTGGATCGAACGTTCCCAGGCGAGGCGGAGTCAGCGACGGTAGCACGGGAAGCGGTTTAGTCTTCGAGACGATGACTTGCCAATATGTGAGAATCGGCACAACGAAGCTCTCCTCATCCTCATAAAGATAGAGAGGTTCTTCCTCCCAGAACGTCTTGATTGATAACGGCTCCTGATCAACATCATCGCTTTAAGCACAACGAAACGACTCCACATCGGACCGTTCTACGATAAGGCCTTCACCTCGGGTAATCCGAGCTCTACGACTCCTTGCCACGATCAATCGTAGGAGTCAGTCAACTTAAGGATCAATTCGACGTACAAGCGGAGTCGGTAGAGTTCCAAGTCGTGGAAATCAAACCCGCCTTCTACCTTTGTTGGGGACGGCCTTGGATACATCGGATGAAACGGTATCATCTACTCTTCACCAATCGTGAAATTCATCAATGCCAACGGAGGCGATCGAAGTGATCCGCGGAAGCGGTGCAATGGCAAGTGCTTGGCCGGCAAGCTATGACCCGAGAAGAAGGTCCCGACATGACCGAATACTCTTCCCCGAGATGATTCTCCTACCACTGTCCCGCTACGAAGTGGATCCTTACATCCACGCGCTCTGGCAGACGAGCTGGAAATTGAAGAACTCGTAGGCCGGGATGACAACTACGATATATGCGTGTGAAGAATGCTTGAGAGGATCAAGAGATGGATGCCCTAATGGAGATTGATCGAGGAGTAGACCCTTACTTCGCCGAAAACCCTCTTGCAAGCGGCTCATCACCGATCCCCGTTACAAGACAACCCTCTGGCCAGACACTCTCGGATCTTACGGGGACGGCCATCGCGGCTTAGTTCAATTCAACATTCCGGTGTCCGACTTGGACGAACAATGGCGCAACCTCACTCCGAGGCTTAATCGGGGAAGGTGATTTAGCATGTCCGCTCGAATCGGACATTGTAAACGTCATCCAAGCAAAGATCCCGGATAAAGAAGCGGATTACATGAAAGTGATCAACATCGGCCAAGAATCCACTCCGAATCGGCGAATGCTTCGCCCTCCTAGAAGTAGCCCTCGGCGACTTCTATCATCAAAAACCCCCAAGGACTGGTGGCAACACTAATGGAGGGACATCATCGGGGAGCGGCCAAAAACCTCCGCGATGCGGTTTGAAATCGAACCGCGTGCAAGCTACTTTCCGGGACTCGTACGAGGGAAGATTGGCCACCGAAACCCGGCACCACTCCCCTCTAGAGCTACGGCCATCAGAGTAATGAAGCTGGTCCAATCCTAAGTCGCCTATAGTCTAGCTTCGAGTCTTTGTTGTCACGTGTATTCACATCTTTTGTGTCTTTTGACGGCTTTACGCCCGACGATTGTGAATCTTTGATCAACAATGTACGATCTTCACGCTTTCAATAAAAGGTCAGACTTTCCTAAAAACCATCTCATTGCATCTTTAACAAATGATGACATTAACTAATCAAAACAGTTAAATTCATCTATACAAAAGGCAAACACATTAATTAAATAAATGCATCAAGCAAACATTTAAGCATGTTGTCAAACGAGGAGAAAAACTAGGGCCCGAAGTGAGAAGGTTTTAATCACAACGATTTACAAGATTCTTGAAGAGCGAAGAGACCTTAAGTCCGGCGCCATTTCGGCCACAAGCCAGGATCTTCCAATACCTCAAGAACGGAAGCCACCTTCATGAACAAGGAAGGTCAACACGAAGGGGTCAAAACCAAGAGCATCGTAGCCCTAAAACGCCTTGCCTCTCACTTCGTCATCCTCGGGGACATGTTATACAAACGCTACCATGGGCCACTCCTACGGCTGCGTCGGCCCGGGAAGAAGCGAACAAGTTCATGAGCAGAAGTCCACAATGGGGCTTGCGGTCCCCACATGAATGCGAGCCACTGATGCAAATCATTCTCGGGATGGGCTATTCTTTGGATCTCCGTAGGCGAGATGCATCCACTTTGTCGAAGAGCTGCGACAAGTGCCAACTGGTTCTCCAACCTCAATCATCCGCCGCCCCACGATCTCTACTGCATGACTACACCTTGGCCCTTTGCCACTTGGGGAATTGACGTCATCGGGAAAATCGCTCCGCCGGGCGACAACGGTCACGAGTTCATCTTAGTAGCCATCGACTACTTCACCAAATGGGTCGAAGCGAGTCTGAGGTACTCGCCTCGAGAAAGGTCGCACATTTCCTCGA